>JAPMUY010001015.1:0-17500 GCA_026901105.3 Galaxias olidus
CTCCTCAGACACTGTCGTGACAGTCCTCTCCCAATTAAAGCCTTGAATTACAATTGTAGACTTCCCCAATGAATTATCATTAAATACTTCCTCAATGAATTACCATTATATACTTCCTCAATGAATTACCATTATATACTTCCTCCATTAATTACCATTGTAGACTTCCCCAATGAATTACCATTGTAGACTTCCCCAATGAATTACCATTGTAGACCTCCCCAATGAATTACCATTGTAGACTTCCCCAATGATTTACCGTTATAGACTTAGTCTATACACTGTATCACTAGAGAGAGACCTGTCTATACACTGTATCACTAGAGAGAGACCTGTCTTTACACTATGTATCACTAGAGAGAGACCTGCCCATACACTGTATCACTGGAGAGAGACCTGCCTGTACACTGTTTCTCACTGGAGAGACCTGTCTATACACTGTATCACTAGAGAGAGACCTGTCTATACACTATATCACTGGAGAGAGAGCTGTCTGTATGCTATATTTATAATAGAGAGAGACCTGTCTGTTCACTGTATCACTGGAGAGAGACCTGTCTATACACTGTATCACTGGAGAGAGACCTGTCTATACACTGTATCACTGGAGAGAGACCTGTCTGTACACTGTATCACTAGAGAGAGACCTGCCTATGCACCATATCTACACTAGAGAGACCTTTCTATACACTGTATCACTAAAGAGAGACCTGTCTATACACTATATCACTGGAGAGAGACCTGTCTGTACACTGTATCACTAGAGAGAGACCTGCCTACACACTATATCCATACTAGAGAGACCTTTCTATACACTGTATCACTGGAGAGAGATCTGTCTATACACTATATCTGTACTGGAGAGAGACCTGTCTGTACACAATGTATCACTGGGTTTAGCAGGACATTGACTGAAGACCAGCTGACGGGAATGTTTCTCTCATGCCTCGGTTAGCCAAAGCAACATAGAGAGACCTACACACATTTCTGTATGTGGACGTGTATAATTTTTCCGGTGTAATAGAGGACTACCTTACTGAGATGACTTAATTTGTTCATTCATTTTTAATTTGTTTTGCATCTTGTCCCAGATATGCGAAAAAAAATCTGTTCTTTTTGCTATTTGCCACCCTTTAGGGAAAGTATGTCTGGTGTCTCTGGAGCATATACATCTCCATATGGTCTAAGCTGAGGGATTGTTTAGATCGTGACTAAAAAAAGAACTCCTTAGCTCTCTCCACCAGGACCAACTTTCTAAAGCTCCTTAATAAGCCTTCCAGGACCAGCTGGCTTGACAGCAGGCTCTGTCCTTAGATACTACAGGGAGTCCTCTCCTCTCCTCTCCTCCTCTCCTCTCCTCTCCTCGCCTCGCCTCGCCTCGCCTCTCCTCTCCTCTCCACACCTCGCCTCTCCTCTCCTCCCTCTCTCTCTCCTCTCCGCTCCTCTCCTTTCTTCCTGTCCTCCTCTCCTCTCCTCTCCTCTGGTCCCTCTCCTCTCCTCTTCTCTCCTCTCCTCGGCTCTCCTCGCCTCTCCTCTCCTCCCCTCTCCTCTCCTCTCCTCTCCTCTCCTCTCCTCTCCTCTCCTCTCCTCTCCTCTCCTCTCCTCTCCTCTCCTCACCTCGCCTCTCGCTCTCTCGCCTCCTATTCTCCCCTCTCTTCTCCCTCCCCCCCTCCCTCCTCTCCCCTCCCCCCTTCTCCTTCTCCTCTCTCCTCGCCTCTCCTCGCCTCTCCTGTCCTCTCCTCTCCTACAAAAAGGTTAAGTTTCTGTGAATACTTGCAAAAAAGAATTGGGTAGTAGTGTTGAAGGTCTGGAGAGAATACCGTGCCTTTGAGCTCGTCTACATAATGGCTGTTCCACTGGTGCCTTTCATGTGAGCAACAACAAGGCCTTCTCTCACACAGAAACCAGAAACATTGTCAATCTGCGCTTGTGGTACTAGTCGGTTTTCTTCCCTATACATTCCTAGGGGATTCCTCTCCTATGCATTCCTATGGGATTCCTTCCCCCATACATTCCTATGGGAATCCTTCCCCTATACATTCATATGGGATTCCTTCCCCTATACATTCATATGGGATTCCTTCCCCTATACATTCCCATGGGAATCCTTCCCCTATACATTCCCATGGGAATCCTTCCCCTATACATTCCTATGGGATTCCTTTCCTATGCATTCCTATGGGATTCCTTCCCCTATACATTCCTACGGGATTCCTCTCCTATACATTCCTATGGGATTCCTTACCTATGCATTTCCATGGGATTCCTTCCCTATACATTCCTATGGGATTCCTTCCCTATGCATTCCTATGGGATTCCTTAGGAGGTCTGGAGGAGTTTACAGTAAGACACGCTGTGTCACGGAGGTCGGCGACTGAAGGCGTTCCTGACCTCTAAAGCGTGTACAGGAATGAAGCCCCTGTCCTCCTGGTAAAAGGCTACCGGAAGCTCTAACCACACTGCTTCCTTTCTATTGAATACAAATGAGGTACTTATTCAGACGGATGACCTTGAAAAAGTAGCTAATTTTTGTGTTTGTTTTCTTTTGTTGAGAAAGAGAGAGACAGACAGTGGCTCAGGTCAGCCAGGTCAGGGTTCTCAGTTATCTGTTTTTTTCTCCGTACAGGAAGTAGAGTGAGGAGAGAGGGGCACCTTCACTGACTCACGGCATGACTCAGCTCAATGGCGTTGGCTTGGAAACCGCACCGTCATAATCCACACCAGTGGAGACTCACTCAGAGTTCAGTTTAAAACAAACTGCATTCAAAGTGTTGGGTGAAACAAAAACAGATTTATTCCGCTTATCTGTGTTTGGGTTATTTATTTGTCCTAGGAAAGTTGTGTTCACAGTCAATATTTTGATGAACCAAAGATTTGGTTTTACAGAAGAAAAGAAAGCGCTGCTTTGTAAATAGAACATAGTGCTGAAGTAATGAGGACTTGGCTTGGGATAGGTTTAATTAGTTTCTCATGTAAAAAATAAGTAATTGGGAGAAAATGAGTAGCGAGATCTTCTACCTTTGGGGCCAAAAACCCAGAGAGAGTATATGAGACCGAGTCAAATATGAAATATTGAAAAAATAGTGGGAAATAGAGAGCAAAATAAGGAGAGAGAGGGAGTGAGAGAAAAAGAGATTCAGAGAGAGAAAGAGAGAGAGAGAGAGGGGGGGAGAGACAGAGTGAGAGAGAGAGAGAGAGAGAAAAAAAAAGAGAGAGAGAGAGAGAGAGAGAGAGAGAGAGAGAGAGAGAGAGAGAGAGAGAGAGAAAAAAGAGAGGGGGAGAGAGAGAGAGAAAAAGAGATGCAGAGAGAGAGAGAGAGAGAGAGAGAGAGGGAGAAAGGGAAGGTGGAGACAGAGAGAGAGAGAGAGAGAGAGAGAGAGAGAGAGAGGGAGAAAGGGAAGGTGGAGACAGAGAGAGAGAGAGAGAGAGAGAGAGAGAGAGGGAGAGAGAGAGAGAGAGGAACATTGACTGGGGTGACAAAGGGACCCCCTCATTGGACTCACCCACACCAGCGATCGTTGTAAGGCTTTAGAATGGGGTGCAAGTCCGACTTGGGATTCATAAACAGTAATATACCGTATCCATCTCTGTTTATGTATGAAGATATAGTGGGGTAGACCAAAATATTCATATCATCGTGGCTGTGCCTGCGGGGAGTGTGGGAGAAGGATGTGACTATCATAAAATGGTTATTTGCTTTCTTTCATCGGAGTGAAACTGCGGAATTTCATTTGTGAGCTCGTAGAGTGCATTGCATACAAGCTGTGCTACTGTGTCTATGATGTGCATCTGTCTTTTTTTGATTATTATATTATGTGTACACACAGCATACATAACTAGCCAGATAACCAAATTATGTAGTGACTTGGCCAAATAGGAAGCACTCCTCTGTAGCCCTTATTTGATTGGTTAAAAGTGAAGATGTGTAATGATTCTCACCCAGTCTCCCCAGGCTGGTGCTGCATGTAGTTTGTCGTATTTATGTATATATGTATGTAATCATGTTATGTGAAATACAGTTGTGCTGGTAATTACAGTAAACTCATGGCTCAACTTTTACTGTTTGAATCCTAACATAATACATCCTTTCCTTCAAAGTAGGGTTCGACGTTTTGAAGGGATTTAAGAATTTTAAAATGGCCACCAAAACTAAACTGTTGTCTGATCGCTTGGGCAACCCACACTGTGCCTGTGTCTATTATGAGCGTGTGTGTGAAGAATATGTGTGAGGTGGGACTGGCAGAAAGCAGCTGCTGCCTCTAGACTTTCTAAATCCCAGAGTGAAGACCAGAGGGCCATGAGCGCCACTTTCCCTGTGAGGACAAAAAGATCTTTACAGAAACATTTACAACTCCAACAACTTTACATAAACATTCACAACTCCTCTCTCCTATAACTTTACAAAAACGTTACAACTCCTCTCTACTATAGCTTTACATTAACATTTACAACTCTAATAACTTCACATAAACATTTACAACTCCTCTCTCTTAACTTTACATTAATGTTAACAACTCCTCTCATAATTTTACATTAACATTTACAATTCCTCTCTCCTATAACTTTACAGCAACATTTACAACTCTAACAACTTGACAGTAACATTTACAACTCTAACAACCTGACATTAACATTTACAACTCTAACAACCTGACATTAACATTTACAAATCTAACAACCTGACATCAACATTTACAACTCTAACAACCTGACATTAACATTTACAACTCCTACTAATTTACATTAAAATATTGAACTCCAACAATTCCCCTTGAAGCTGGTTATGTTTAAATCTGGACAATAATCTCTGTTACATCACTGTGAAAAAAAGAGTCTTTCACAAAAAAGGGCATATCTTAGTTTGATTTAATTATTTCCAAATCCTTCCACTTGTTAATCTTATGAAAATGTTTCAGTGCATTAAAGTCTCCTCTGATATATGACTGGCCCTTGTAGTTCAGTGGAGTCTCCGTGGATCATGCTGATAAAAAGAGCTTAATTTAAAGTGACAAGTGCTGTTATTTCTGCCTCCAGGCAGCACCATGGACAGAAGCCACATAATCACATCACATCTTCACGACCATGGCCTCGTGTAATTTACCACCGTCCTTTATCTAAGAGACATGCAACTCTGTGAGGAGCGTCACAGAAGCCTTGATACACACACACACACGTAGACACACACACATACACACTCGTAGACAAACACACACACACATGCACACACACACACACACACACACACACACACACACACATACACACAGATGTAGACACACACACATACACACACGTAGACACACACATACACACACACACACACACACGCAGACACACACACATACACACACACATAGACACAAACACATGCACACACACGTATACACACAGACATGCAAAAACAAAAACAGATGAATCATGTTTTATATATAGAGCAGCTATTCAGTCAAAAAGGAAAATGATTTTCTTTTTTATAATCAGCTTGGTAATTTTCAATTTCTAAAGCAGTTAGGTTATTGCTTTTGTCAAGGCAGATTTTGTATTTCAAGTCAGTGACGTGTGTCAAACTTCTTTTATTACAATTTTACATTTTGTATAGACGTCTGGGTTTTCTGTACCATGACAAATCTTTCAACAATAATATATTAAATATATTTTCATATCACTGCTGTAATGTGCAACATAATTTAAAAACAATTTCAATGTATTTTAATGTCCTTTAGTCTTCACAGCTAGAGTACCTCAAGAATACCAGGTGTTAATGAAAAACCAGTTAACCAGTGAGGTGCAGCGTTGAGTTGGTTTTGTGATATGTTATTTTAATATGACGCATCGCACGCCTCTTGTCTCGCACGGCGTTTTGGAAGCGTTCGCTTGGGCAATGAAATGCAATACAAAAGTAACTAAATTCAAACCTTTCAAGACACTATGTAAACTGGGTTTTACTGCCACCTGCTGGTGAAAGAAGAACATTACAGTTTTACCTAAGTCCATCCATTGCTCTCCACGCACAATCCCTTGTCCCAGCTCAGTACGAATTCTGAAGGACTGGTAAATATTAATAAGCCCAGGAGATGCAAGAGAGATATGCATTATGCACGAAAGATCTTCTTTTTTTTTCAAAACACCCTCTAAAAATAATTGCTTTACTGATGAACTACAGCCTGCCTCCTACTACCTGAATTGGAAAAGAGATGTGTGCATTTCATTTGGAGCCCATGAATGATTCACTGAATTAAAGAGACAGACCAGCTGGAGAGAGGCGTTGACACTGCACAAAGACAAAATTGGCGCCTTGATGAGAATAAAGACAAAAATTGGAGCCAGCCTGTTTTCAGTGATCGCTTAGCAACAAGGGAAGAGGTTTGAACTAGAGAAAGGCTTCATCTAATAACAACTACAATTTGTTGGTTGTGACTGACAAATCCCTCACCTAATTGTTTGAAAATGTTGAAATCTTATTAAGTTAAATTTTCTACTTGGCTACAGCAATTGGACATTGTCCGTAGAGATTTTACATTGCAAACTAATGGCATAACATTCAATAACTATTACTATACATAGCACAAACATTACAGTAAAATGTTGATGCTTGTCACTAGGAGGTTTAATTTTTCTATTTAAAAACAAATCATTGAATGCAGTCTGTATTTGGAGTAACTATTTCTTTATTTCAATACAAGAAATTTTCTCATATGAAGTTGTGTTGAAGAGAAAAAAAAAACATGGCTCACAAAATAAAAGCAAATCTTTCAGATGATAATCTTTACAGCCATCGATATCTTACATAAGCAAAACAAAACGAGTAACGTCTCCATGGTAACGAGGGAGTGGGATATGAAAATTAAAGAAAATATTCCCTCTAAAACTTTTGACCAAACCTTGACAAAGAAATACACTGTGAACTGTACATATAGTTTGTCCTGAGAATACAGAGGCGCAGCTGATCCTTATAGGGCCTGCTGCAGTTCAAAGGTCGTCCTAGACAAAGTTCCTCACACTGTTAGGTGCTAATATAGAGTGGAGAATATAGCCACCATAAGCCTCCACTGCAGTATGCTCATTCAACTAACAGCGGGGCGCATACAATGAGATCTCATTTGGACTCCTGTAATGGAAAAACAACAAGTTTTGTTTATTTATCATTGAATTGTGAAGTTCTGTATGAGGACATAAGACTGGGCTAAAGTGGCATTATAACAATGATGTGAAGCTTCACAAAGCACAACAGAGAGTGACATCTCTAAGTGACTGGAAAGCCATTCAAAGTCTGCGGCTCCCTTGCTGCTTTGAATCCTCTCCTGTCCACTGCAGGCTTAATGTTGATGACTAACGATTTGTTTTGACAACGGGTTATAACTAATCGTCATGACATGTAGAGTTAGTGTACATTTAATTTTAGAGTTAAACGACTCACTGACAGGAAACAACACACGCACTTTGTATTATTTTATCTTAGCGAATGAAAACTTTGGTGACACGTTGACAGCTGAGAAATACCTGAACACTTTAATATTGCTCTATAAAAATGTCTCATATATGTCTCACAATAGCAACTGACTGCACAATCGTCGGACATACACACATATACACACACACACACACACGCGTTAAAACCTGACAGGTGCTTGTGCGAGCAACAGACAGTTTGAAAAGTCATATTCCTACAGGTGATCTGTGGAAGGGAGAGCTCTACCTTTAGTCTCTCTATTCTCTCTCTCTATGTCTCCCTCTCTCTCTCTCTCTCTCTCTCTCTCTCTCTATGTCTCTCTCTCTCTTCTATGGACACAACAACGGTTTTACGGCTGGCTACGATTACAATGTATCTCACTGCTGACTTATAGCTTTATGTACACGATGATAAACTGGACAAATGTAGTGTGTGTGTGTGTGTGTGTGTGTGTGGGGGGGGGGGGGGTGGTGTGGGGTGAGGGGGATGGGGGTGAGGGGGTGATGCTCCTTTCCGTTCCTCTGTCCTGAGACCCTCTGGTCACATGGTTTGGGTGGTTCCAGGAGTTCGCTTTTCCTTATGAGGACCTGAATCGATCCGTGTGTCTCTTTAGTGTTCCTGACAGACTGACCAGGTACGAGTGTTCCAACCCTAAACAGCCGCCTCCCTCCTCTTCCTCTCTTCCTCATCCTCCCTTCCGTATGTCCATCTCAACCTTTAGTCGTCCTGCATCG
This sequence comes from Galaxias olidus, assembly GCA_026901105.3. Lineage (NCBI taxonomy): Eukaryota > Metazoa > Chordata > Actinopteri > Galaxiiformes > Galaxiidae > Galaxias > Galaxias olidus. Next base: position 8,185 of record JAPMUY010001015.1, read on the forward strand.
CTCTGTCTCCGTGGTGACCTCCTTTTAACCCTGATCTCAGGTCAGTTTGTCGTGTCCCCCCCCTCCTCGTTGTATCTGTCTGAAAGATAGGCTGTGTCTGAGAGAGCGTCCCCTGCTCCAGGATCAGTTAACCCCTCGCTGGCCTCCTCTTAGTGTCCGTTGGTGTCCTGTGTGGAGGCGGGGGTGGAGGGCGTGGAGGAGCGCGAGGCTTTATCCCCGCCCGGGCTGGGCGCCGCGGCGACGAGGCTCTCCGGGGTGGCCTTGACGACGGCGGTCGCGGCGATGGCGGTGGCGGCAGCGGCAGCGGGCGTGGAGGCGGCCCTGGCGGCGGTGATGCTGGACACTGGTTTGGGCTGCGACTGGAGGCCAGGGCTGCAGATGAGGTGGTGCCGCTCCCAGTCCTTGTGCTGGCAGAAGGAGCCGCAGTAACGTGCCGCGTTGCAGCCGCTGCATGTCTCACTGGCTCTGCGGCCACAGTTCCAGCAGCACTGGAGGGGGCAGAGGTCAGGGTAACGGTGTAGCAGTGTTTATTTATTCTCTGTGTTGGTGTGTTCTTATTTATTCTCTGTGTTGGTGTGTTTTTATTTATTCTGTGTGCTTTTGTGTGTTCATTTATTCCGTGTGTTTGTGTGTGTTTATTTATTCTGTGTGTTTGTGTGTCTTTATTTATTCCGTGTGTTTGTGTGTGTTTATTTATTCTGTGTGTTTGTGTGTCTTTATTTATTCCGTGTGTTTGTGTGTGTTTATTTATTCTGTGTGTTTGTGTGTGTTTATTTATTCTGCGTGTTTCGGTGTATGTTTATGCACTGTGTTTATTGTGGGTTTCTGTTCGGTTTGTCTGTGTTTGTTTCTGTGTGTGTGTGTGTGTGTGTGTACGTGTGCGTGCGCGTGCGTTTCTATATGTGCGTGTGTGTGTGTGTGTGTGTGTGTGTGTGTGTGTGTGTGCGTTTCTATATGTGTGTGTGTGTGTATGTGTGTGTGTGTGTGTGTGTGTGTTTCTATGTGTGTGTATGTGTATATACATTTCTACGTGAGCCCCTCCTCACCTCACTGGAGTCCTCCTGTTCGTTGATGACCAAGATGGCGTCCTCTGTGGCCTTCCTCTTGGCATCCGCCAGAGTCTTCTCCATCTTGGCACGCTCCGAGGCGATCATCTCAAAGGCCTTCTGCTCGGCCTCCGCCACCGCCTTCTGGACCTCGTCCATGGCCTGCCGCTTCACCTCGTTCACCGCCTCCTCTGTGGGAGAGAGGAGGGAGTGGGGGGAGTGGGGAGGAGGAGGGAGAGGAGAGACAGAGAGGGGGGAGGAAGAGGAGGGAAAGGGAGAGAGAGAGAGGGGTAAACAGGTCACAGTCTGACTCCATGTTGGGTCAAAAGCATCGTTAAATGTAGCTCCTTATTCAGGTCGGAAGGGAAGCTTCTGTCATGTGAAGCTATTTCATTGATTTATAAAACAGTTTACTTTTATCATTTTTAAGGGGTATATATATCAACACTTTAGCGTATAATTTTTAAAGCATTGTCCAAACCTTTTCTTATTTAATAATGCAGTGAATACACTTTAAACCCTCATAAATTCCTCATAGTAGAATCCTTCATCCTATTGCTAAACGTTAGCGTGGTAATATGACATCTTGTGGAAAAATAAGTGTGCCATGTGTCTGTAACAGGCCCTTACCAGCCTTCCTCCATATCTCATCTGGAACATAGCCGGAGCCTGTACGAGGAACAAAGTCTCGCTGGGAATCTGAGCAAAAGAAAGAGAGAGAGAGAGAGAGAGAGAGAGAGAGAGAGGGGGGGGGGGGGGGGTACCAGTTAGCACCTGTCACAACTCATTTAATCTGTCACCATGACGATGGGAGACCACTGTTTACATAGCTAACACAGATGCTTAGAAATACCCTTTTAAGCTTTTAGAGGGGTATAGTCCAGTAGACTCACAGAGAGAGAGAGAGAGAGAGAGAGAGAGAGAGAGAGAGAGAGAGAGAGAGAGAGAGAGAGAGAGAGAGAGATAGCTTTTAGAGGGGTATAGTCCAGTAGACTCACAGACAGAGAGAGAGAGAGAGAGAGAGCTTTTAGAGGGGTATAGTCCAGTAGACTCACAGACAGAGAGAGAGAGAGAGAGAGAGCTTTTAGAGGGGTATAGTCCAGTAGACTCACAGACTGAGAGAGAGAGAGAGAGAGAGAGAGAGAGAGAGAGAGAGAGAGAGAGAGAGAGAGAGAGAGAGAGAGAGAGAGAGAGATTAGAGACAGCTTTAAGAGGGATATAGTCCTTTGGACAGAAAGAGAGACGACTTTAGGATGGGAGAGAGAGAGAGAGAGAGAGAGAGAGAGAGAGAGAGATGGAGAGATGGAGAGAGAGAGACAGTTTAAAGAGGGATATATTCCTTTGGACAGAGAGAGAGATGGAGAGATGGAGAGATGGAGAGATGGAGAGATGGAGAGACAGTTAAAGAGGGATATATTCCTTTGGACAGAGAGAGAGAGAGAGAGAGAGAGAGAGAGAGAGAGAGAGAGAGAGAGAGAGAGAGAGAGAGAGAGAGAGAGAGAGAGAGAGAGAGAGAGAGAGAGAGAGAGAGAGAGAGAGAGAGAGAGAGAGAGAGAGAGAGAGAGAGAGAGAGAGAGAGACAGTTTAAAGAGGGATATATTCCTTTGGACAGAGAGAGAGAGATGGAGAGATGGGGAGATGGAGAGACAGTTTAAAGAGGAATATATTCCTTTGGACAGAGAGAGAGGACTTTAGGATGGGCGTCTGTTCAACATGGAGGAGAGCAAACAGCCAAGCTGTGGACACAGTCTGTCAGCGTCCACTCTCTCCATCATCCTCTCCTCCTTTTCATCTTTCCATCTTTATGTTAATGTACCGCCATGATATATCTCCATCCCTCTCTCTCTCTCCCTCCACCACCCTCTTTCTCTCTCTCTTATATACTGTATATCTCTCCTTCTTTTAAACTTGCCCTCCTCTCATGGTACCACCACTCACTCTCTATCTTTCTCTCTCCCTCTCTTTCTTTCTTTTTTTCTTGCTTTCTTTCTCCCATGCCCATATAGTCCCATCATCATGTCTGCCCCGGCTGGTCTGCCGGCCGTCCAAGCCCAGCCAAGGCTCACTGCTGTGGGGCCAGATGGCTCTGCGGTCAGGCAGCCAGCCCTGGGCCCCAGAGCCCACGGCCCGGCCCTTCTGTGGCCGATCTGGGTCCGCCCCGGCCCTGGCACCTGTCAGTGGCGCTGGCCCAGTTAAGCACAGGGATGCTGGCTCTCTATGGACACAGCAGACGGGCTGGGTGGCTGGGTGGGGGGGCTCGATAGCATGTGACTGTGTGTGGGGACAGAGTGCACTACCTACAATGAACACTAGAGGGCAGTGACTTCCTGAACATACACTGCTCTAGACTGACAGTGATAGCTAATGGTAAGTGGTCGTGACTTCAAAACAAGTTTAACTCTTGGCAATTCAATGGCTCTAATGAAAACATGACGCTATTCAGCAATAGCAACTGCTATGTACAATCTAATTGTTCCTAACAAATCCCAAATCTTGGGTATGCTACATTCATTATTCGTGTTAATAATAATAATAATTCATTTTATTTAGTTTTTAGCGCTTTTCTCGAGACTCAAAGCGCTTTACACCAATTGGTCGCCAATTAATTACACAGAACAAACAACGAACGGACCGACAGCTATCAAACACAACACTCAGTCTGAGTGATACCACGGCAGCCAATTTGCGCCAGGTTTGCTCACCCAACATATTACGACAGACTTGCATCCACACACATAGGACACACAGATCGACTCCATGTGAATTGGCAGTGACTGGTCAAGGCACTGGTAGGAGAATGGAGCATGTTTTTTTTTGATGTTGTTAGGCGTCAGTTGATAACTGCGCCAAGGCACACAGCACAGGGCTACAGGAACACAACACATCCCAAATCTTCTGTATGTTACATGTGAGAGACCCACCAGTGTCGACCGTCTGTATGTTCCATGTGAGAGACCCACCAGTGTCGACCGTCTGTATGTTACATGTGAGAGACCCACCAGTGTCGACCGTCTGTGGGCTGTGCGTCTTGGAGAAAGGGCTAGGGGCGGAGCTGGCTTTGCGGGGGTCGTCCTGCTCGCTGGAGCGCCGGCGCCAATAGTTCAGCTCCTCCCTGTCTGACTCCTGACACCTTCTGAGCACGCTCACAGACCTCCTCGTCTTCTCCACCATGTCCACAATGCAGTTCAGGACCTGGCAGGGCAGAAGAAGAAGAAGAAGGAGAAGAAGAAATGTGTTAGGGAAGTAACCATCCTTAACATTTTTGTGATTAAATATAATTAAAGACACATTTGTTACTGGTGGTTACAACACAGTTCAGTAGAAAAATAGTCATAGAAAAAGTGTGTCTACGAGTCAATTCAAAGATACATTTATAATTTCTAGTTAACCTCACACTATGAATAAATACAGCAACAAATACCCTTTGTATAAGCAATTAGTAACTGGAACGGCTCAAATTGTATAAACTCTACAAACAACACGGCCACAAAGTATTAGTTTAAATCTATGCTAATGCTATGGCCACAAAGTATTAGTTTGAATCAATGCTAATGCTATGGCCACAATGTATTAGTCTGAATCTATGCTAATGCTACGGCCACAAAGTATTAGTTTGAATCTATGCTAATGCTACGGCCACAAAGTATTATTTAGAATCTATGCTATGAAAGTTTGAATCTAAGCTAATGCTACGGCCGCAAAGTGTCCCTGATATGAGTCTTAAAAGCAACACAGGTCCCAGTTCGCCGCCGGCTGCTGCTCTTACATGGTCCAGATGTCTCCATTCGTCCCCCCACTCTCTGTCTGTCAGCCTGTGGTCCACTGGGTCCTCCCGGTAGCCCCCGTTAGTGCCTGATCAGAAAACACAAACAAACAGAGACACAAGCCAGGTTTAATCACACGAAGGCTGATAGAGGCAGCAGCAGTGTGGATATACACAGTACAATATGTTGGTCTGTTGCCATGTTTACTGAGTATCCTATGAAGCGTCTTTAGGTGTCAGAAAATTGCTATATAAATATAATGTACTATTATTATTATGAATCATGAAGGCAGGTCGACTGGGGGAAAGGCTGATTGTGAGGGGTCAGGGGTGAAGGTTTGTGAGGGGTCAGGAATAGGATCAGCTAAACAACAGGATGACAGTGACGGCCATAAAGCTGCTACTTCAACCAGGAGACTTCTCTTTGAGCCACAGCCCAGCTCAGTCACTCTACTGTGGGATCAAACCTCTGGATCCCATACCATCATCCACACATACCACCCCCCCATGTCTCTGTGTGTAAACAGTCCACACTATCTCACAGGAAAACAGGACAAATACAGAGGAGGATGCCAGGCGGAAAATAGAGGACAGAGAGAGTGTGAGAAAGAGAGCGGGGGGAGAGAGAGAGAGAGAGAGAAAAGAGAGAGAAAGCCGGAGAGACTGGGTGGATGGGGGGGAGAGTCCTCTGATGGAAACCAGACCCTCTCTCCTGCTCCAACATGCAGCTCCCTGGGTCTACACACACACACACACACACACACACACACACACACACACACACACACACACACACACACACACACACACACACACACACACACACACACACACAGAGAGCGGCTCCAGGCCTCCCGCCCACTGCAGCCTGGCGCTTCCCCCAGTCTCGGCCTCCCCTGGCTGGGCCACACTGAGAGGGGAGGCCTCCTCCTCTGGAGCTAGCAGCATTCCAGCAGGGAGACGCTCAGACTGAGTGGAGTGGCTCCGCTTCTAAACACAACCAGACCCACGCCCAGCCAGCCAGGCACACACACACACACACACACACAAACACCCACGTTGGAGACAACCCCTCCCTCACACACATCCACACACACACACACACACACACACACACACACACACACACACACACACTGGAGGCTATCCTTACCATAAACACAAATACACACACACACACACACACACACACTGGAGACGACCCCTCCCACACCCACACACACACACACACACACACACACTCACGCGCCCTTTCAAACCACATTGGCAAGCACACACACACGAAACACCACATAAACAGTCCAAACACCACATAAATAGACACATTGACAAATATGGACTAAAAGGAGCCATGCTTAAGAAGCTCCAAAATGTCAAATCAGGACCACATGCATAGTGAAGGCACTAACACACACACAGAGAACACCCCCCCCCCCTCTTCCTCAACCTCTTCCCTCTTCTCCCTGTTTCTCATCAGTTTGCTTCAGTTCAAAGCTGTGTACGTGTGTGTGTGTGTGTGTGTGTGTGTGTGTGTGTGTGTGTGTGTGACGGCGCTTGGTGCTAAGTGGCGTCAGGCGGACAGGAGGCGGGCAGGCTAGGGACCTGGATGTCGTAAACACAGCGGCTCCTGCATCAGTCATGTGTGTGCGTGTGTGTGTGTGTGTGTGTGTGTGTGTGTGTGTGTGTGTATCAGTCTGAACTATTGCCTCTCTGCCCGCCCCCCTTCCTCCCCGGGCTGCTGACAAGCCCCAGATGTAGCATAGACATACAACAAAGTAGAAGGGCCCTCTAATGGTACCCGGCTCTATAACACAGCTCTGTGTGTTATTCTATCACGTAGGGTCTGCAACAGAGAGCATATAGACTACAACTCACCCAGTGACACACACACTGACCAACCCTTAGCTACCTGTGTGTGATGTTCTGCGAGTGTTTAAATGTGTGTGTGTGTGTGTGTGTGTGTGTGTGTGTGTGTGTGTGTGTGTGTGTGTGTGTGTGTTTGTTGTGTGTGTGTGTGTGTGTGTGTGTGTGTGTGTGTGTGTGTGTGTGTGTGTGTGTGTGTGTGTGTGTGTGTGTGTGTGTGTGTGTGTGTGTGTGTGTGTGTGTGTGTGTGTGTGTGTGTGTGTGTGTGTGTGTGTGTGTGTGTGTGTGTGTGTGTGTCTGCGTGCTCGTTGTGTTTACCCGTTATGCGTGGCGGGTCCTTCAGGGCCTCGCGGAGCTCCATCATGCAGTGTCTGTCTGTGTGTGTGTGTGTGTGTGTGTGTGTGTGTGTGTGTGTGTGTGTGTGTGTGTGTGTGTGTGTGTGTGTGTGTGCTCGTTGTGTTTACCAGGTATGCGTGGCCGGTCCTTCAGGGCCTCGCGGAGCTCCATCATGCGGTGGCTGTGCTGGCGATGCAGGGCGTGGGGGGCGGCGATGTCGTCCAGGGCGTAGTGCTGCAGGGGTGGGGGTGTGGGGTGGAGCTGGCTGCTCAGGGGCAGCGGGTGAGGAGGGGGAGGCGGGGGGGCCGCGGGGCTGTGGCGGGGGGCTGGGCTGATGGTGCAGATACGCTTGGCGGGGGGCTCCAGCGTGGCCGGGGGTCGATCGTGGAAACCGTTCTCCTTCGCCCTGCGAGAGAGAGACAGGGAGGAAGGGCTGTTTAGGGCTGTGTGTTTGTGTGTATGTGTGTTTCTGTGTGTGTGTGTGTGTGTGTGTGTGTGTGTGTGTGTATGTGTGTGTGTGTGTGTGTGTGTCTATAATCCATACACATATGCTTTTGTATATTCTATACACATTTTCTATGGATCATGAGTTGCTTGGGGCTGTGTTTCTGTGGGTGTAGATCTAACAATGACTGTGTGTGCCTTTGTGTGTGTTTGTGTGTTTCCATTTCTCTCTATCTTGATGTACAGTATGTGCCTTCTTTCTGGTTCAACAGCTGTCAGTCTAACCTGCTCTCTGTCTCACCTGCTGGGGCTGGGCCTCTTGGAGGAGGAGGAAGAGGAGGATGAGGAGGAGGAGGCGTCGCTGGGTTCCATCAGCAGCTCGGAGGAGTCAGGTGGGGAGGCCATGGTGGTGCTGAGGAGGAGGTGCTCGTGCTGGGATAGGTACTGAGCTGGAGTCTGCTTGGCAGCGCGCGCACAGTGCAGCAGCTCTCTCTGCAGCAAGGGCAGGTTGGCCTGGAGAGGAGGAGGAGAGAGGAGGAGGATAGGGGGAGACAGGAGAGACAGGTGAGAAGGGAGCGAGAGAGAGAGAGAGAGAGAGAGAGAGGGAGGAGAGGGAGAGAGGGGGAGACAGGTGAGAAGAGAGAGAGAGGGAGAGAGAGGAAGAGGGGAGTAACGATTAATCTTTGACTCCTTTATATAGTGCTATTCGGCTTGGTGAGTCTCGCAGAACCTCAATGTTTGGTTCTTATAGCTGAGTCGCACAGAGTGTTACAGTATGCTCCTAATCCCCCCCACATAGACAGTCATCATCAGGGCCATCTATCTCTGTGAGCTGGACCGTGACCCTGGAGTCTGGGAGGGGACGCCATAGCAACGCCATGGCGTCACCAGGAAGAAGAGGCAGAGCCATGGTCTGGAGTCTAATCCGGTGAAAACACACTACTCTCAGCTGTCCGTCATAAGCGCGCATAGGACCAAGCCCCGACCCCAAAAAAGTAAAAAAAAAAAAAAGAAAACATCCTGGAATTTGTGGACCAATCAGAACAACAAAGAGATTTATAAGCAAACTAGAATAAGCCCATCCCATTCCCTACACTGTTAGCTTACTATCTGCCCTCACTTCCTGTTTCCAGTTTAAGCCCATCCCATTCCCTACACTGTTAGCTTACTATCTGCCCTCACTTCCTGTTTCCACTTTAAGCCCATCCCATTCCCTACACTGTTAGCTTACTATCTGCCCTCATTTCCTACTGCTACTTTAAACCCATCCATACACTGTTTGCTTGCTGCTATCCTGCCTATGTTAAACGCATTCCCTACACTGTTAGCTTACTATCTGCTCTCATTTCCTTCTGCTACTTTAAACCCATCCTTACACCTAACCTACCTGTTAAACCCATCCCTTAAACCCATCACCCATCCTGTTAGCTTGCTGCTACCCTATCTATGTTAAACCCATCCTTACACTATTAGCTTGCTGCTAACCTACCTATGTTAAACCCATCCCTCCACTATTAGCTTGCTGCTATCCTCCACACCTAACAACTTTAAACCCATCCTTATACTGTTATCTTGCTGCTAACCTACCTATGTTAAACCCATCCTTTCACTATTAGCTTGCTGCTATCCTCCACACCTACCTACTTTAAACCCATCCTTACACTGTTAGCTTGCTGCTATCCTACCTATGTTAAACCCATCACCCATCCTTTAGCTCGCTTCTGTTCTTAAGCTAACTGCATTATGCAGATTCCTTTACCCTTAGCTTGCTGCTATCCTTTCCACCAGTCGTACATACAAACCTAACTCTCTCTCTCTCTCTTCCTCCCTCCCTCCATCCTTCTTCCTCGCTCTTTTTTCCTCT
>JAPMUY010001015.1:45000-75000 GCA_026901105.3 Galaxias olidus
TTATAAAGCTAGCACCAAGTCAGATACCTTCTTTATAAAGCTAGCACCAAGTCAAGATACCGTCTTTCTATACTACAGCTACGACCATGACATAGTCAGGGACACTGTAGTCTAGTACAGAGAACACATCCAGAAATGATGATACACGACAATAAATATCAGTTTATGGTCCTACAAAGAGACTGCAGACTGTACATCACTGCTTCTGGCACTGTTATGTTTTTAACAAAGAGCAGCTTCCACACCACACGCTGAATAGGAAAAGAGAAAGGCATTGTTCAGACTATGAAGACAGAACAAAGGAGAGAAGAGAGAGAGAGAGAGAGACGGAGAGAGAGAGGGAGAGAAAAGAGGTAGAGAAATAGGTAAAGGCCTTGGTCAGACTATATAGATGAGTGTGTTTTGACATTGCTAGTTACATGCTTTTAATAGGGTCCATTGTATGCCTCATATTCAGTGTGTGTGTGTGTGTGTGTGTGTGTGTGTGCGTGTGCGTGTGCGTTCCCATACTGTCTCTTCATTCTCGCGTGTGTGTGTGTGTCGGGGGGGGGGGGGGGGGGGGGGGGTTGTGTGTAAGTGTGTGTGTGTGGTTGGGTGTGTGTGCATAGTACTGTGTGGGTGAGTTTGTCTCTGCTGTGTGTGGTTGGTTGTGTGTGTGTGTGTGTGTGTGTGTGTGTGTGTGTGTGTGTGTATGTGTGCCCGCCAACCACTTGGAGAGGCTCCAGGAGCTACCTAGCGGATCCTCTTCCTGAGGCCAGAGGAAGAGCAGCTGTGCTGGGCTCCTGGCTGCCGACACACCTGGCTTCTGCAGGTGGCCCGCCTGGAACACCTGGTCGGCCTCACACAGCCTCCGGGGGAGTGTGTGTGTGTGTGTTTGTGTGTATGTGTGTGTGTGTGTGTGTGTGTGTGTGTGTGTGTGTGTGTGTGTGTGTGACAGGGTGGGGGTGTCAGGGGATTTCTAGAAGGCCCAATTAAAGGTAGGGGGGAGATAAGGACAGGCTCAAAGAGCTCAAAAGAAACCCAAACATACCTACACCCCCCCCCCCCCCACACACACACATACCCAAACATACCTACACCCCCCCCACACACACACATACCCAAACATACCTACACCCCCCCCCCCACACACACACATACCCAAACATACCTACACCCCCCCCCCCCCCCCCCCACACACAAACATACCTACACCCCCCCCCCACACACACACCCAAACATACCTACACCCCCCCCCCCCCACACACACATATACCTCCACCCCACCCCCACACACACACACCCAACCAACCACACACACACACACCCCCACACACACACACACACACCCCCCCCCCCCCACACACACACACACACACACACACACACACCCTCACACACATACATACACACACACACACCCAACCAACCACACACACAAACCAATGAACACACACACACACACACACACACACACACACACACCAAAACAACCACACACACACCCACCCACCCATCCACACATCCACACCCATATCAATGAACACACACACACACACACACACACACACACACACACACACACACACACACACACACACACACACACACACACACACACACACAGCCACCTTTTCCTGGGTTTAGCCCAGAAGGAATGTTCAGACATGTCTCTTTCTCATTGTGGGGGAGGGAGTTTGTTAGCAATCCTTATGATGAGTCTGTGGCTGTTCCCTAGCATGACTGGCCAATGTCACTCAACACTCACTCAACACATGAACACAACACTCACATAAACACATAAACACTTAACACATAAACACAACGCCCACATAAACACACAACGCCCACATAAACACACAACGCCCACATAAACACACAACGCCCACATAAACAAAAACAAAAACAAAAACAAACAAAAAACGCCATAGTAACGCCAGAGTTGTAATTTTTCCACACAGTACCCGTCATGATATAGTTAAAGATAAAACTCAAACATTTCCTGCCTATGAGGTTTTCGGTAAACAGATTGCATCGTGGTAAACATTGGTCGACTTGGTCGGCAAACACACAACGCCCACATAAACACACAACGCCCACATAAACACACAACGCTCACATAAACACACAACGCCCACATAAACACACAACGCCCACATAAACACACAACGCTCACATAAACACACAACGCCCACATAAAACACACAACGCCCACATAAACACACAACGCCCACATAAACACACAACGCCCACATAAACACACAACGCCCACATAAAACACACAACGCCCACATAAACACACAACACCCACATAAACACACAACACCCACATAAACACACAACGCCCACATAAACACACAACGCTCACATAAACACACAACGCTCACATAAACACACAACACCCACATAAACACACAACGCTCACATAAACACACAACACATAAACACACAACACATAAACACACAACACCCACATAAAACACACAACACCCACATAAAACACACAACACCCACATAAACACACAACGCCCACATAAACACACAACACCCACATAAACACACAACACCCACATAAACACACAACACCCACATAAAACACACAACACCCACATAAACACACAACACCCACATGAACACACAACGCTCACATAAACACACAACGCTCACATAAACACACAACGCTCACATAAACACACAACGCTCACATAAACACACAACGCTCACATAAACACACAACACCCACATAAACACCAAGTCACTCTGTCTTGCTCTTCGTACTCTCATCAGTTCAATACCAGAATATACTGTATCACACAGCGCCAGTCAAATACTTCAGCACACTTTCCCATTCACTGTGCATCCCAACGTTTGACTGGTACTGTACAACATATTCAATATTTATACTATATCAAAATAAATACATGAATAATAAAGACATTTTGGCCGTGTTTCCAGCCCTCTCGTTCTCTCCCTAACCCACTGCTTTTGATGAGACTAAAACCGTCCAATCTTGTGAGGGTGGTGGTGGCTGCACCTGCCTGGCGTTTGCTGTGGGAACGCTTAGAGGCTGTGTGTGTGTGTGTGTGTGTGTGTGTGTGTCTCTCAGCCCTGGTCCTGTGAGGGTGATGGTGGTTACACCTGCGTGGTGTTTGCTGTGGGAGCGCTTAGAGGCTGTGTGTGTGTGTGTGTGTGTGTGTGTGTCTCAGCCCTGGTCCTGTGAGGGTGGTGGTGGTTACACCTGCGTGGTGTTTGCTGTGGGAGCGTGTAGAGTCAGAGAGAGGCTGCAGCGCTGAGGACACGACAGCAGTATCTCCTGCTAAAACAACAAACCCTCCGTGCAGCGGAGATCAAGTCACACAAACAACCTCACATGACCACCTGACCTGCCCTCAGAATGGCCTCTAAGAGTGTGTGTGTGTGTGTGTGTGTAGGTGTGTGTGCGTGTGTGTAGGGGTGTGTGTGCGTGTGTGTGTGTGTGTGTGTGTGTGTGTGTGTGTGTGTGTGTGTGTGCGTGCTAGTAGGGTGTCTCAGCATCAGCAAACCTTTTTCACAGGAGTGGAAACTGTGAGCATGGTCATAAAGCTCAGAGAGAGAGAGCGAGAGAGAGAGAGAGAGAGAGGGGGGGGGGGGGGAGATATAGATATATTGAGAAAGAAAGAGAGAGATAGATAAAAAAAAGAAAGAGAGGGAGATAGAGAGAGGGAGATATATAGAGAGAAGGATAGCTAGAGAGAGAAGGATAGATAGAGAGAGAAGGATAGATAGAGTGAGAGAGAAAAGGGGGGAGAGAGAGAAAGAGTGAGCATGTCCTGAAAAAAAAAGTATCCGAAAGAGATCCGAGGAGTAGTGAACAAATGATGGAGTGATGGAGGGAGGGAGGGAGGGAGGGAGGGAGGGATGGAGGGGAGGGAGACGAGCTATAACGTGGTGATAAGTTTCTCTGTGTTTCTTTTCTCAGCTGTGACCGCTCCGATTCACTCTGGAGTGACTGGTGCTTTTGTCCTCGCTCCCCGTCCCCCCACTTAACGCTAAAGACCCATTAAATGCCTTCACACAAACTGAGACACCCCCCCCCCCACACACACACACACCACCACCACCCCCCCTGCACCACGCAAGTCACATAAAAGATACACGCTTTTTCAATGACAGTCTCAATGAATCCCGTATAACAACGGAGCAAACAAAACAAACTCAGAAAGTCTCAATCCGTTTTTCCTTTTGAAGAGCGTGTGATGAGTATGCTAAGCTGGTCTGGCCTTGCTTTGTCGAGCCGGACTGACGTAAAAGCCGGTCTGGCCTTCCTCTGTGGAGTTGGACTGAGGTAAGAGCCGGTCTGGCCTTGCTCTGTGGAGCCGGACTGACGTAAAAGCCGGTCTGGCCTTGCTTTGTGGAGCCGGACTGACGTAAAAGCCGGTCTGGCCTTCCTCTGTGGAGTTGGACTGACGTAAAAGCCGGTCTGGCCTTCCTCTGTGGAGTTGGACTGAGGTAAGAGCCGGTCTGGCCTTGCTCTGTGGAGCTGGACAGAAGTAAAAGCTGGTCTGGCCTTCCTCTGTGGAGCTGGACAGATGTAAAAGCTGGTCTGGCCTTCCTCTGTGGAGCTGGACTGAAGTAAAAGCCGGTCTGCCCTTGCTCTATGGAGCTTGACTGAAATAAAAGCCGGTCTGGCCTTGCTCTATGGAGCCGGACTGAAGTAAAAGCCGGTCTGGCCTTCCTCTGTGGAGCCGGACTGAAGTAAAATCCGGTCTGGCCTTTCTCTGTGGAGCTGGACTGAAGTAAAAGCCGGTCTGGCCTTCCTCTGTGAAGCTGGACAGATGTAAAAGCTGGTCTGGTCTTCCTCTGTGGAGCTGGACTGAAGTAAAAGCCGGTCTGGCCTTCCTCTGTGGAGCTGGACAGATGTAAAAGCTGGTCTGGCCTTCCTCTGTGGAGCTGGACTGAAGTAAAAGCCGGTCTGGCCTTGCTCTGTGGAGCCGGACCGGAACAAACCCATGTGCCACACCAATGTTCACACCAGGCTGGGACACCTGGACAAAGAACCAATAGAAGCTGACCGTAGGATTAAAGAACTGGAACAGCTAGAACAGACAAAAAGCGCTCGACTCGATTTCAAATCTCCTTTTAAAACATATTCTAATCTCTGTCATCTATTTCTACTCTTGTAAATCCTATTCTCTGATTAAAAACGTTAATTATTTACTTTTCTTAAACAGCAAAAAGCTAGGAATCTTACAGGGCTGAGAAACAATGTTTTGACACACGGAGAGAGAGTGTGAGAGAGAGAGAGAGAGAGACACAGAAAGAGAGACAGAGAGAGACAGAGGAAAAAGGAGAAAAAAATAGACAGGGAGAGAGAGAGAGAGAAAGAAAGAGAGAGAGTTCAGATCCACTAATAGGTCCTGTCTCCCTCACGGCTGGCATTCCGGGGGATTGTTGTTGGCGGTTGAGCTGTGGCACTAACCCACATCTGGGACGGATACTCCCATTGGATCAGCACGCCGGCGCTAGGCAGCAAGCCCACATCTGGAAGGGATACTCCCGGCGGATCAGCCCGACGACGCTCGGCAACAAGGAACAGCTGTGTTCACCTGGCATCAATTAGCCTCACAGCTCTCCTGACTACCCTCCTCCTTCTCGTCCTCCTCCTCCTCTCATTTTTGATTCTATTGTTCCTTAGCTCCTCTGGTTAAGTTCAGCCATGGGTTTCCTTACTGTGGTAGGGAAGGGACGAGAGGAGAGGAGAGGAGAAGAGAAGAGAGGAGAGGAGAGACGGCAGGGGAGGGGAGGAGAGGAGAGGAGCAGAGAGAGGAGAGGAGAGGAGAGGAGAGGAGAGGAGGAGAGACGGCAGGAGAGGGGAGAGGAGGAGAGACGGCAGGGGAGGGGAGGAGAGGAGAGGAGCAGAGAGAGGAGAGGAGAGGAGCAGAGAGGAGAGGAGAGGAGGGGGAGAGGAGAGGAGAGGGGAAGGGAGGAGAAGAGAGGAGAGGGGTGGGGAGGAGTGGAGAGGAGAGGAGAGGAGAGGAGAGGACAGGGGAGGATGAATATATGTGTATGTATGTGTATACGAATAAGTAAGTGGAGAAATATGTATTTTGTTGTGGTTTTGCATTCAGTTTCAGGAGGAACAGTTGTCAGACGAGCCATTTGTATAATGGATAGCAGAAGTAGAGGTCAATGTTTCCAAAAACAAACCATGCAACGACGTGTCCAAATGTCTCCTACAGCTATTGTGCACACAACCACTACTAAACATTCAGAACGGCGAGTTTCCAAGTCACAACATCCAGTATAAGGCATCGAGCAAGCGATCAATCATAGTCAAACGATTTCAAAGAACGAAGTAACAAAGCCAAAGCCTTCACATTGGTAATACATACACGTTCAACCATTTACCTTCCAACTGCACTGCTCACTGAACGAAAACTTCCCCATCAGAGAAGTTATGAGTCAAACTCAGAGTCAAACTCAGTTCAGTCCTGGGCGAGGCTGATTCTCATTACACCGTGTTGAGGAATCAGTGTCAGATGGCTTTGTGTGATAGCTAATGGGAGCCAGGCTGCAGCGAGGGCCCGTCACTGTGAAGGGGCTTGATGAGGGAGTCTACCGCTGGATGGCTCCCCACTCCTCTCACTGGCCCTGGGGCTTCCTAAAGCTGTAACAGGTGGTCCTGGTGCAGGAAAGACCCACGCAGAGTCTAGACGCACCCCGGAGGGAGCTGCGTTGACAGCTTAACACACACACACACTCAGATACACACACACACACACACACACACACACTCTGATACACACACACACTCAGATACAAACACACGCTGAATAACAACATGAACGTGCACGCGCACACACACGTAGAATAACAGCATGAAAGCGCACAAACACAATTACATACACACACATAATAACAGCATAAACGCGCACTCACACACTCACATACATACATACACACACAGAATAACAGCATGAACGTGCACACACACACACACACACACACACACACACACACACACACAGAGCACAGTGAAGAAACAGGGAGAAGATTCTCCCACAAGCACAAACACACGATTCATATCTGGCAACATGGTGCGGTTCACACGAGCCAGAAGCGATTAGGGCCCTAACAAAAACCTGCAGTCCTCTCTGTACCCCCTGTCTCTAAAGTCAGAGGATTGGAATCTGAGTCACTAATCGAATCCAAAGAACCCACAAAAAAAAAAAGGATTATAAAAAGTATCCAAAATTGGACACATGTTTTTGAGTGGATGTAATGGAATCTGGGTGGGAAAGATTGACTCAATGTTTTAATGAATGTATTGCCTCTGTTATGCATTGAGGAGGGGACATGTTCTTCAGTCACGGGTATACACCCACAAAGAACCCCCGAAAAAGAAGCTAGGCACGTTCATCTTACATGGGAATGATCCACAATACCCTATTAAAAGCAAACCACTATGAAAACCCGAGAACAGTTGAAACCATGAACTCGTCACTCAATCATTCACACTGTCCTGAGCAAAGAGGCTCTCTGCTGCCCTCTGGTGGTTTACTGTAACATAAATCACCACAACAAGCAGCATCATCTTCATCACCATCTTTGTCAGGCTATGGCCTCGTTATGTCCATGCCACAACTTAAGGGAGACGAATTGGGGTCCCCAACCTCGGGTTGCCCCCCCACCCCCCACAAACACCCCGGGGCCCTTGACAATGACAGCTTCTCACCGAGGCCCGTAGTACAGCCATGGCCGCAGGCATTGACAACCCCACTTGCATTGCATGAGTGTGCTATTGTGTGCCCCCCCCCCATGGGTTAAGTAGACTGGTGGGTACAGAGTGAGAGAGTAAGAGAGAGAGAGAGAGAGAGAGGGGGGGGGGGGGGGGCAGAACAACGCTCCCTTGGCAGCCCTTGTTGTTTCAGACCGCCTGGTGCTTCTCTCTCTTCAGAAGCTATGAACTCCAGATGGTGCAGGAAAACTTTGCCTGGTGGATTAAGGGAGCAAATCCTGCGTGGAAAAGGCTCACATACTATAGATCGGCTATAGATTCTAATCAGAGTATAATAGCAGTGTGGTTGGCGCTATATTGAGGATAATGCACTCCATAGAACGTGTGTTTTGACTGGTTTATCTCACATCTCTTAATGGGCGCTAATGGGCATGCAAGATCACCGCATAAAAGGTGACGGTGTTTTTGTGTGTCTCTAAAAGGATTTGTGAATGAGGTGTATAATGTGAGCTCTTGAAAACAATGTCACGGTTCAATACCCAAACTAATGACTGGAGTATAAAACCATTGTAACCATAATATTTTTGTACCCAACATAAATTAACCCTAAATGTTGTAAATTGTGCAGCAGTGATATTACACAACTGGACTGTTGCGACGGTTGAATCCACAGGCAACACGTTGATTTATTTACGACAGTCTGAAACAGCTGTTTTTAACGTAACGGATAAATGTTTTAATATGTACAACTTTACTACAAGCAACACCAGGCTTCCTTCACTCTGCACCAGCGATGTTATACATCCCATCGCCAATGTACTTTGTCAGGTACATTACAAAAAACGTATAAATTATAAACCATAGCACACGTCCCAAGAAACAAAAAAGATTACTTACGATGAAAAGCACTAGGGATTCCGACCATGCTCATCTACTGAATGCGTTTTCCGTGGAAGGACTTTTTTCGTTGTAAGGAACGACACTCATCCGCTTTTGACAACCTACTCTACACACTTCTGTTCATAAATAATACAGTTAATCGTTGGATCTGATTTCGTTCAGAGTCACGCGGGGTATCTGGGGCATTCGGTCGAACAACACAAAATAATTTGAGTGGGTGGGACCAACTGTAAGCGCTTAGCGGAAAACCAATAGCTGCGTCTTAGCTCCGTTGATACAACATGGAAATGCGCTCACCAGTCTTCCTGTAATGATTAATGCGAGAACGCAACAATAGAACTGGGGGGTCATCCCAGACACACTTCCAGTGCTCACAGGCTTAAAAACGCCTTGTCTCCCAATCTAACGATGTTTTTAATAGCATGCAATCGCTGTAAATATTTTGACATCAAAAACACACACAACGGAAAAGGAATCCAATTGTTGAATCAAATGTAATTTTCTACAGTATTTTAAAGCGATAATATATTTAGTATTTGAAATGTCTTTTTGTAGTTATGGACCTGTAGGTTTATTAGGACATCACATTTATTTGTACATGACAGTCAGCTTCATGTTCTCACTTAAATTACCACAACATATTGAGTCAGACTAAACTTGGACACCATCCAGAAACTCACATGTTGGTCTTTCACAAACATCATTTCTGGATGCTGCTGGGGATGTCTAAACTAGCCCATTCCCAACCCCCCCCCCCACCCTAAATGCACCCTCTCTCCATCCATCGATCCCTCCATCCCCCTCTCCTCTCCTCCCTCCTCCATTCCCAACCCCCCTCACCCCAAATGCCCCCTCTCTCCATCCCTCCATCCCTCCATCCCCCTCTCCTCTCCTCCCTCCTCCATTCCCAACCCCCCTCACCCCAAATGCCCCCTCTCTCCATCCATCCATCCCCCTCTCCCCTCCTCCCTCCGTCTCTCCATCCATCCTCTCTCCTCTCTTCTCCCTCCCTCTCTCCATCCATCCATCCCCCTCTCCTCTCCTCCCTCCCTCTCTCCATCCATCCATCCCCTCTCCTCCACTTTCCTCTCCTCTCCTCCCCTTGCCCCTCTCCTCCCTCCCTATCTCTCCATCCATCCATCCCCTCTCCTCTCCTCCCTCCCTCTCTCCATCTTTCCATCCCCCCTCTCCTCCTTCCATCTCTCCATCTATCCATCCCCCCTCTCCTCCCTCCCTCCATCCATCCCCTATCTCATCCTCTCATGCCCAGTAGCCACCTGCTCTCTGCAGCATGCTGCACAGCTGCTCTGCTACAATAACAGCTGAAGGCCCACTGTGGCCGTCTCCATGGCCTACCACTGCTCCTGCTGGTGTGGCTCTATCGCTCTCCCGCCATCTCTCTATCTCTCTTCCTCTCTCTCTCCTTTCCTCACCCCCGCCCCCCCCCCTATATTGCTCTCCCTCCATCTCTCCTTCTCTCTTTCTCTCCCCCCACTCTATATCGCTCTCCCTCCATCTCTCTATCTCTCTTTCTCTCTCTCTCCCTTCCTCACCCCCGCCCCCCTCTATATCGCTCTCCCTCCATCTCTCTCTCTCTCTTTCTCTCTCTCTCCTTTCCTCACCCCCGCCCCCCTCTATATCGCTCTCCCGCCATCTCTATCTCTCTTTCTCTCTCTCTCCCTACCTCACCCCCGCCCCCCCCTCTATATCGCTCTCCCTCCATCTCTCTCTCTCTCTTTCTCTCTCCTTTCCTCTCCCTCTCTCTCTCTCTCCTCTCTCGCTCTCCCTCCATCTCTATCTCTCTCTCTCTCTCTCTCTCTCCTCACCCCCCCCTCTCCTATATCCTCTCCCTCCATCTCTCCCCCCCCTATATCGCTCTCCCTCCATCTCTCCTTCTCCCTTCCTCACCCCCGCCCCCCTCTATATCGCTCTCCTTCCATCTCTCCTTCTCCCTTTCTTGCCCCCCCCATCTATCTCATTCTCTTTCTCTCTTTCCCTTCCTCTCTCCCCTTTCTATATCGCTCTCCCTCCATTTCTCTCTCTCTATCTTTCTTGGTTCCTCTACCCCCCCATCTATCTCGCTCTCTTTCTCTCTCTCCCTTCCTCTCTTCCTCTATCTTTCCCTCCCCCCTCTCTCTCTCACTCTCTCCCTCATTCCCTATTTTTATTTATCCCTTCCTCTCTCTCTCCACCCCCCTCTCTATCTCCCCTCCTCTCCCTGTCACTTTTTTCCTTTCTCTCCACACTCTGTCTCTGTCCTTCTCTCACCTCTTTCATCCCCTTCCAGCAAGGAACTCTCACCTCCAAGTGTGCCGACCCATACTAGCGTGAAAGCGAGGGATTGGAGAAGTCAGGGGAGGGAAAGGGAAGATGGTGGGGAGTGCTTTGAGAAAATAGACTGATACATTCCTAAAAGAAGACAAATAGTGGGAAAATAGACTGATACATTCCTAAAAGAAGACAAATAGTGGGAAAATAGACTGATACATTCCTAAAAGAAGACAAATAGTGGGAAAATAGACTGATACATTCCTAAAAGAAGACAAATAGTGGGAAAATAGACTGATACATTCCTAAAAGAAGACAAATAGTGGGAAAATAGACTGATACATTCCTAAAAAAAGACAAATAGTGAGAAAATAGACTGATACATTCCTAAAAGAAGACAAATAGTGGGAAAATAGACTGATACATTCCTAAAAGAAGACAAATAGTGGGAAAATAGACTGATACATTCCTAAAAGAAGACAAATAGTGAAAAAATAAGATTGTGATCTAGAGACTGGTATAACACAAATCCGGAAATTTCATTATGGCTTAATGTCGTATTATGAAATGCATCTGATCTGGTATACTGCATTTTAAACCATCTCAAATCAGTCTGTCCAGAAAGGAGAGTGAAAAGCATACTAAGCAAAAAAATGTTTACACATGAAACAATATCTAGGTCAGACCGAGAGAAACGCACAGTACAGAATGTCTGCCATGCACCCCCCCCCTCTCCCTCTCCCCCCCCCCCACACACACACACACCCCTCCCTCCCTCCCGCCCACACAGCAGTCAGCCATAGCAGGTGCTAGAGCAGGTGTTACAGAGGACACACACTTCCAGGTCAGAGTTCAACACAGGTTGCAGAAGGACAGGAGAGCGTGTAATGAGAAACGTTTAGTGTGTTTAGAGAGAGTTCAGTGTTAGGTCTGTAGATAGCTGTTTGTTAGAGAGAGTTATGTGTTATGTATGTAGGTAGCTGTTTGTTTGTTAGAGTTAAGTGTTACTTTTGAAGACAGCTGTTTGTTAGAGTTAAGTGTTACTTTTGAAGACAGCTGTTTGTTAGAGTTATGTGTTACATTTGAAGATAGCTGATTGTTACAGTTTAGTGTTGCGTTTGTAGGTAGCTGTTTGTTTGTTAGAGAGAGTTAAGTGTTAGGTTTGTAGATAGCTGTTTGATAGAGAGTTTAGTGTTACGTTTGTAGATAGCTGTTTGTTAGAGAGAGTTCAGTGTTATGTTTGTAGATACAGTAGCTGTTTGTTTGTTAGAGTTAAGTGTTCTGTTTTTAGATAGCCCTTTCGATATCAGTGCGGTCGTTTGACTGCTGAGTGACCTGAGTTTCATAAATTATCTTTATTTCATTTACTGTAGTTGTGAATACGAAATTACTGTTACTAAATATTGTAGCAACATCAACAAAAGTGACAAATGTAATTCCCACCCCCCTTCCCTTTAAATACTACAACCACCACCTATCTATCAATCTAGTCTAGAAATGATTGTATGTAATGTCTTCCTCCCTGACAGAGAGACAAACCTCTCACAGTAACAACGCTGTGGAAGTCACCCTGTCGGTGAGGAGCCACGGAGCTCTGCGACACTTTAACAAAGGCCTGAATGGCGGCCCAGTCAGAGGGAGGATTTGCCCGGGTCATTATGGCTGCTCTATAGAACATCTGCTCCTCTAATCCTACCAGCAAAGGGGGGGGGGGGGGCATGACAGATCCTGCACCCTCACCAAGAAGTGTGTAGCCCCCCCATTTGCTTGACCTGAGAGAGAGGGAACAGAGGAGGAGGGGTTGGTTATTTTTAAACTGGTATGTTGATGCAATGGACCCCGTCTCATCCACATCTAGTTCGAGCAAACTGTAAACTAAGCCCAGTCAGACAGTCAGTCAGTCAGGCAGGCAGTCAGTGAGTCAGGCAGGCAGTCAGTCAATCAGTCAGCCAGTCAGTCAGACAGTCAATCAGTCAGTAAGTCAGTCAGGCAGGCAGTCAGACAGTCAGTCAGTCTGTCAGTCAGTCAATCAGTCAGCCAGTCAGTTATTCAGTCAGTGAGTCAACCAGTCAGTCTGTTAGTCAGACAGTCAGTCAGGCAGGCAGTCAGTTATTCAGACAGTCAGACAGTCAGTCAGTCAGTCAGTCAGTCAGACAGTCAGTCAGTCAATCAGACAGTCAGTCAGACAGTCAGTCAGTCAGTCAATCAATCAGTCAGTCAGTCAGTCAGCCAGTCAAACAGTCAGTCAGTCAGTGGCACAGTGTTGTGACAGAAGTAATGGCTGCTCAGGAGATTAGACTTGTCAGGTGTCTGGTTAAAATGTGTGAAGGTGTTGGAGTAGTGCTTCAGTTCCTACAGTGTACACAAATAAACAAAAAGACTACAGATATACAGTACCAGTCAGACGGTTTGAGACACTGTCCCATTAAAGTAAATGGGATTAGTGTGTCTTAACTTTTGACTGATACTGTGTAACCTGGTCTGGCCAACGAAGTGTGGAAATAGGTCTGGCCTCGCAACACTAGGCCAGCACTACAAACAGGAGCTATGTTATGTCTTTAATCTCTCCTTTAATCACTGCTGAATAAAAACCTTTGGAAGACACTGAGTCTGTTTGTAACAAACTACTGTATGTAACAGGGAAATGTGAAGGGAAATATATACTCTGAAATACATACAATATTTAAGGTAAAAAAAAAAAAACTACATCACTGACAGTGGGACATTGTTTGAAAAGCTTGTTGGATTTCACTTTGACAAGCACGTCAGTTTGACGTCACAGAGTGAAGGTCATTGTCAGTGTTTGTCATTATTATTCCACCAGATCGGATTCTCTCAACTAAAACTTCTTGCTCAACCTAATCTAACTCTCATATTCTCCATATTCATGATATCCCCTTACACACACACACACTCACACACACACACACACACACACACACACACACACACACACACACACACACACACACACACACACACACACACACACACACACACACACACACACACACACACACACACACACACACACACACACACACACACAAATTCGTGTCCCTATTCTGTGTGACAGCTGACAGAACAGACCCTGCCTGGCGTTGACACTGCCCAACCCACGCTGACCCATGCCGGCCTGGTCCAGATACTGAGCCCCAAGGGTGGGGACGGGGGGTTTGAATGGGGCCAAGGCCAGGGTTGGAGGGGGCCTGCAAGATGGCCATCGCTGTCATCATCAAAATTCATCGCATGCTGCTTCTTCTTCAGTCTGTTCTTCTGTTCCCCCTCCCTCCCTCCCTCCCTCCCTCCCTCCTCCTCCCCCTCTCCTCCTCATGTCAGGACAACACGGCACGCGTATCAGCTTAGCCCGGCAAACGGTTCGAGTCAAGGGGGTCAGGCGGCAGACGCCTTGTTAATTCTCCAGAGGCCAATGCCTCTCTGCCTACACCCCTCCACCCCTCCACCCTGCCCCACCCCACCCCCTCACGAGACCCTACCCTGCCCTACATCTCCAGCCTGGCAGCTGACAGTCAGAGACAGACAGAGGGAAATAGAACCATGAACCCCCCCCCCCACACACACACACACACACACTCACCTAAACACATCCCATGATAAGCATCGTCACGGGAACAGGACAAACTGAGGGTCTCGGGGGTGTCCTTATTAGAGGGGGGGGGGGGCTGTAGGGATTAAGGTACGGGGGGGGGGGGTCAGTATGAAGGAGGAGGAGGAGGAGGAAGAGGAGGAGGAGGAGGAGGATTACATCCACGCCACCAGATGGAGAGAGAGATGTGGTCCATTATACAGGTCCGCATGTCCTCTCCCCTCCTCGGTTATCATGCATTCATGCATACATATACCTTTACATTATTCAGGAGGCTCTGTAATGAGGCTATGTGAATATACTGGGGCTGCTGGGAAATATTAAAGGAGGGATGTATGGCAGAAGGCGGGCCACAGGTGTAGACGCCTACGCCCTATTCTTCTGGGTGACCTCTCATCATCACCCTAAAGGTCGCTTCTAATTACAACCTTGCCTATGGAGCAACGAATAATCCCCAAACAGTCTGCTCCCCCATTCACAATGTCTGTTACATATATATCTCAACCTGCGTGTCCATGTGGTATCAAAGTCTAGCCGACAAAAAATATATATATAGAGAGAGAGAATTAATGCAGTGTTAATAAATTCAATGAGTCATAATGTAAACAAACATTATATGTTTTGTGGTAAACTTCCTTAAACTTTTAGTCCAGTTGCCATAGGAACCATGTGAACTGAACAGAGCAGTTGGTGGACAGCCAACCCATGCTCCGTGGCAATCTGTAGCTGCATCTCTATAATAATAATAATAATTCATTTTATTTATATAGAGCTTTTCTGACACCCAAAGTCGCTTCACAGCATCAACATAAATAACATGACAAAAATAAATAATTAGACAGAAACAGTATAACAGACAGACAGCAACAACATTTCTAACTATAAGTAAGCAAATGGATAGTATTCTATATGTTTCTCCATCTCTGCAAGCGCGTCCAGAAGGTCCACAGTGGAGGAGAGATCTCCTATCTCTCTTTCCTATGTTGTCTCAGAGGAACAGGTGGACGGGGACAGGGGGGGGGGGGGGGACAGTCAGCGCTGGGCTGAAGCAAGCTGCACAGCCTCCGACAAGCTGCTGGCACACACACACACACACACACACACACACACACACACGCAGGCAGGCAGCAGGCCACGCAGGCCACTCAGACACTGGCCCATATGGTCATTCTCTGAAGCTCCTGCCCTCAGCGGAGAAGGGGATGGATGAAGGGATGAGAGGAGGTGGGATGAGAGGAGGGAGGGAGGGAGGAGGAGAGGGCAAGGGGGGGGGGTGGGAAAAGGGGTTGAAATTAATCAGTAGGCCACAGCAACTGTCCACCAGTCTTTAGGGAGTTAAGACATGCATATCTACCAGGACGACGTGGTGGTGTTAAGATAGAGAGTGGGGGCAGAGAGCGGGGGAAGGGTTAAGTGTGTGCGTGTGTGTGTGTGTGTGTGTGTGTGTGTGTGTGTGTGTGTTTGTTCCACTGTAACTGTGTCAGCTCTTTCTCCGCTGGTCCCTTGTATGCAGTAAGAAACAGTGTGTAAGTATCCTACGATGGGGGAATAAGTGTTCATTTCCTTCTAAGCTGAGAGTGTGTGCTATGAACTGCCTCACCATGCTTTGTTTTGATGAGGCTGGGTTTATGTCTCCGTGTCCTGGCTCTCAGTGTCTGAGGGCGTCTCCTGAATCCTGTTGTTCCCGTTCAACGAGGCTTTCAACACTATCACTAAGCTGAGTCCTGCTAGGACACTGGGCTCGTGCTGGCCACCTGCCACACACGCACACACGCAAACGCACACGCACGCCCACACACACACACTCCCACACAGACGCAGACACAGACACACACACACACACACACACTCTCCTGCACACACACACACACACACACACACACACACACACACACACACACACATATATGCACACACACACACACACACACACACACACACACACACACACACACACACACACACACACACACACACACACACACACTCGTCACAAAGACTCCCCAGACTGACAGATGTATGAGCAGGAGGTCAGCTGGTCATAGAGTCTGTCATGATACTAAACATTGTTGTAAACACCCACCACTCATATAAAGCTCGCTTACACACAATTCTCCTATTCAAGTAGACACGGGGCTTTTAAGATGGATGACGTCTTTGCAGGGTAAAGTGAGTGTCCATGTGTAACCATTGATTCATAATCATCAGTCAACAATGAACAATCAAAATCTTCTAATTGAAGACTGATTCTGTGTTTTTTTTACTTATTGAAGCACTGTAGACATATAATGTTTAGAAACCTGATAAGACAGGCTTGAGAAAAAACGATTTCCAGTGAAATAAATAAATGTACACTATGTTTATACTTATGTATGTATGTTGGTATATTTGTGTGCATGTACGTATGTGTGTATGTATGTATGTATTTATGTGTGTATATATATACATATATATGTATGCATGTATGTATGTATGTATGTATGTTTGTTTACATAATTCTCCAATCCAATTGACAGTCTGTGAATAGACACCATGTGTAAAAAGACACATCTGATATATTTTTATTATGGCTTAGCAAAAATGTGAAAACACGCTTCATAAGTATTATCATGCGTATTAACAAGGAAATCACCAAAAATTGCAAAGTCGTTAACATTACAAAACAGTTGTTGCCATTTTAACAATTACAAGACAAAATGAGTTTAGACTTTGATAATCAATCAATATACCAGGGTGACTAGGAGAGTCAGTGTCACCCTGACAACCCAGCTATGTTGTAACCATAGAGGTAGAACACCAGTTCAACAGTTCTATCTCTGTGGTTGTAACACTATAGTGACACCTCTGGGTAAACAGTCTCATTACAGTCTGACATAGCAAAATAATATTCTCTCTCTCAAAGCCATGCATTTGGAAATGTCTGTGAAAGGTACAGTGAAACATCTGTAAAAGGTACAGTGAATATAAAATGTCAAAAAAAATAAATACATATTTGTTAAAAGATTACTAACGTGAAACGTTTTTTAAAGTTGAAATTCATCATTTCTAATGCTCAAGTTTCCATGAGACTCTGCCGATGACTTAACCATTGCAAATTCGTAGCTGAAAAGAAACTCTGTTGATTGCAACTATGTTTAATATTTATATAAACTTTGTTGATTATTGTAGTTTAACACATTACATTCATGTTTGATTAATGTTTTTAGCGTTGCCTATCTGACCATTGTCAAACATTTAGTCAATATATATATTTTTTTTTTATTCAAATGTTCTCTATGTGTTTTTGTTTTGAATGACATGATAATGACTATTACAATGGAATAGAAAATACACAGTTTGATAGATTGAATTTACAACTAACACATTGGGTTATATTAACCCAGCAATATGGTCATAAATGACCCAGCTGTTGGGTCGATATTCCAAGCCAGCCTGCTGAGTTATTGGTCAAGCCTACCATGCTGGGTTACCAAAGTGACCCAATTTGGGGTTATTTTCAATCAAGCAGTTTTAGAGTGTAGTTATTCATAGCCTGGGAATTGGCACTCATTTCACAAGATGAAAATCTGAATAAATCAGTTTCTTGAAGGTTTCTGACAAGCATAAAAAATATTTCACACAATTCAAACTTTTTGTGACTATCTGCATTGCACAGCACTAACTCCACATCCTTTGCCCTCATGACACGTTATAAACAAACTGACCACTAGGTGGAGACAAAGGTCAACAAATAAGAGAAGTTCAAAAGGGCAGTGACACAAGCCCTTGACCTTCCACAGCAGGAATGACCACTGATTTGAAATAGCACACAACTCAGACTTAGGGCAACGACTCTTTAGATTACACGTGACATTTAAAGGTTAGAGTTGGACATTAATCGATACTAGTTAAACATTTATACACCAAAAAAAGTGATTCACGGGGTCATAGGCTAGATGACACCCTGGAAGTGTCTTCATTCATGGGGCTGTATTTCATAAACGCATTCCATAAACACGTCCTTTTCCGGAACTTAAAAAAAAATGTGTGGCTTACTAATGCGTTCCACCAGTAGCTACCTGATACGACTGTCTTGCAGAATCATAATAATAATTTCATAATAATTGTTCATTTTATTTGCATAGCGCTTCTCTAGAACCCATAAGCCGCTTAAGACAATCCTCTGTCTCTATATCTGGGGCTTCTAAATACATGCTACTAGTAGCTACCTGGTTTGACTGTCGAACACAAGACTGTCTCTATATCTGGGGCTTCTAAATACATGCTACTAGTAGCTACCTGGTTTGACTGTCGAACACAAGACTCTGTCTCTATATTTGGGGCTTCTAAATACATGCTATTAGTAGCTACCTGGTTTGACTGTCGAACACAAGACTGTCTCTATATCTGGGGCTTCTAAATACATGCTATTAGTAGCTACCTGGTTTGACTGTCGAACACAAGACTCTGTCTCTATATCTGGGGCTTCTAAATACATGCTATTAGTAGCTACCTGGTTTGACTGTCGAACACAAGACTCTGTCTCTATATCTGGGGCTTCTAAATACATGCTATTAGTAGCTACCTGGTTTGACTGTCGAACACAAGACTCTGTCTCTATATCTGGGGCTGTCTAAATACATCCTACTAGTAGCTACCTGGTTTGACTGTCGACACACAAGACTCTGTCTCTATATCTGGGGCTTCTAAATACATGCTACTAGTAGCTACCTGGTTTGACTGTCGAACACAAGACTCTGTCTCTATATCTGGGGCTTCTAAATACATGCTACTAGTAGCTACCTGGTTTGACTGTCGAACACAAGACTCTGTCTCTATATCTGGGGCTTCTAAATACATGCTACTAGTAGCTACCTGGTTTGACTGTCGAACACAAGACTCCGTCTCTATATCTGGGGCTTCTAAATACATGCTACTAGTAGCTACCTGGTTTGACTGTCGAACACAAGACTCTGTCTCTATATCTGGGGCTTCTAAATACATGCTACTAGTAGCTACCTGGTTTGACTGTCGAACACAAGCCTCTGGCTCACGCCTGTTGACTGGTCTACTTACTCACCCCACTCTGGAATGCATTGTTTTCTCCATCCCTGTGGGTCTTCAGAGCTGGCAGTTGCACAATATTGATCCTACAGTACGCAAGTCTCTCTGTGTGTGTTTGCGTGTGAAGGTGTGTGTGTGTGTGTGTATGTGTGTGTGTGAAGGTGATTCTATGTGTGTAGGTGTGTGTAGATGTGAGTTTGTGTGCGTGTGTGTGTATGTAGGTGTGATCTTCCGTGTGTGTGCATGTGTGTGTGCATGTGAAAGTGTGTTTGTGCATGTGTATAGTTGTGAGCCTATGTGTGTGTGTGTATATGTGTGTGTGTGTGTGTGTGTGTGTGTGTGTGTGTGTGTGTGTGTGTGTGTGTGTGTGTGTGTGTGTGTGTGTGTGTGTGTGTGTGTGTGTGTGTGTGTGTGTGTGTGTGTGTGGACACTCATTTACAGTAGCTGTCATGTTCTCTGTTAAGGGGAAAGCTTTATACTGAATACCCTATAGGCCCATTTTTCCTGACTGATCCAATACAGATTTAGTTATTTATTGATTCGGGGGAGTATTTTTCACAGGCAATTTCCCTTTAAAAGTGCCCTGCGTTGCCACAGATGGGCATTTCAACGATATTTTAAAGTTGCTTTAATATTGGGTTTCATCAAAGGGACGTTTTAGAATAGCAGAGTCAGCATCATTGGGATTTTCCTTAAAAGTTGTGTGATTAGACAGCCACTGAAGGGCACGATGAGGAATATATGATCTGTTTGAGTGGACCTGCTGCTTACAAGGAGAGAGTGGATGTAATGAATAGCTGCAAAATAGAATAATATGCAACGCTGTAAGGAGGGATTGGCCAAGTAAAGCTAAATCAGATATTAATTAATACATGCAGATCAGATTCGAAGGACAGTTTGCCCGTTACCCAGTTTCTTGGTTAGGGGACTATTAATAGCTATAATAATAATAATAATGTTTTGTGGCTATTCTGCAGCATTAAAACGTCCATTAATCAAAATGATATAGTGATGAAGTGGACAGGTTATGTTACTTACTCGGGGGTCTAGAAGTAGAGGGCTAACACAAACAACTTTGGTTTCAGTCTCTGGCTCAATTATAGTACATTAAAGCCCTTTTTTTATTTCTTTAAAGCAAAGTTTTAAGTGCCCCCCATTTATTTCATAAATGTGGCTAAAGTTTTGAAGCATAGCCAATGTTTTATAACTTTTTTGCCCACCTCAGACTGACAACTAAAGTGGCTACAAGTAAATTATATTAGACTGCTGCTTTGATATTTCATATCCCATGTGCCGCAAAGCAGAAACCTATAATTTACCGCAAATGTTCTTGAGTTAAAGCCACTAAAGGTAACTTTTTTATATTAATGGATGATCAATACATTTCTTCTGATAGCACATGGGAGAAGGAAAAAATGGTCTCAATATTTAACACTATTTTTGTCTGCCACCGGGCAGGAACTCCTTTCTGCTTTATGGCACAATGAAGTGCGTAATTAAATCAGGAAGAGATGCCCACACTTGGGAGTATAGTCGTTGATCATGCTAGCGATATGCGGTGACCACGAGCATTCTGCATGTCTTCGGTTAGGGAAAATAATTACACTAAGCAACAGGTAGGGGTGGTCAAAATCACCTACTGTACGAAACTGCCTCACGCAGCTTTAAACGGACTCTAATGTAAGACTTGGAATATTTCTTTGTCTTGCATTGTTTTATCACACAGATGGATTGTATCAACAACATAAAAAAGATAAATATTCATCTCTAGCAACACATCTACCCTGGTTTACAAGCTGTTCTGAATTGCAGCGATTTGTGACCTAGAAAATCCAAGTCATCTAGTTGGCCAATCACGACTCAGGATAGTATAAGGTCGAGCTACTCCTGCCGCAGCCATGACAACTGTCCCTAGCCAATAACATAACTCAGCCAATGAATGTTAATGAGCAATGCGCGTTAACTCTCGTTCACAGCTGAAAACAGCATGTGAGTTGGAAGGGAAGAAAGAGGCACCAAAGAATAATGAATAAAAAAAATATTTTTTTTTTGTTGTTCAAATACTTTAATGTGCTTCATAGACACTAAGGAAGCACACAAAAAGTTATTATTGTCAACATTATGGGTCCTTTAATCAACTAGTCGTGCTAGCTGGAACAACTGGCATAGGCCTACAGTCATTCTGCTAAACTAAGCAACATTTATCTACCTACTTACCTAAATTACTCATTATTAAACGTACAATCACAACATTGATATCGATCATCTCGTTGGACTAAGCGTAAGTAGGAACGTATCTTATTTACCATAACGTAAAACTACCCCTATCTTTATTCAAACTGTTTGCAAGGTAAACAAACCAAAAGCAAAACAAAAAACGAACTATTCCTTTAAATAAAGCTTTAGAAGTGTGCTTCTGTCTGACTAATGAGCGTCATGAGCGGCAGCATGCTGAATTAACGAAACAGCTACCTCGGAAAATCGTATGAACCCCCCCCCCCCCCCCCCATGCTGAAAATACAAAGGTAATTTATATGTTGCACATCAATGTTGTCGGACCACTGTCGCGGCATATAATTCATGTAACTAAATGGTTAAATCTTAACACCACCCACTGTAGTAACCCTAACCCAGTGTAGGAACTTACACTTACGCAAGCACCGTTTAAATGATAAAATACTGCATTTAATTTAATTATAAAATATTGCATTACGTTAGTTTCTTACTAAAGGACAACCCTGAGCGAGAAATAGAGTTAGGGAGAGAGGACTGAGTGAGGGATAGAGTGAGTGAGCGAGCGAGCGAGAGAGAGAGAGAGAGAGAGAGGGGGGGGGGGAGGGGAGCGAGTGAGCGAAAAGGGGGCTGTGTGAGTAGGTCCCTTGCCATCTACCCCACCCCTATCTCTTTACAGGACCGCCAACCCGTCTGGAGTTATTCCAGGAATGTGTTGAACATGGCTGCCGCGATGAAGGCACAGAAAACCGGACTGTTGGAACTTCGAATTACCGTGGACCGTTGGATCCGGGTGTTGGCCACACTTACCGAAGAGACTCTCACAGTAAGCCCCGGTGAAGTCGCCGAAGATCCCGTGAAACCAAGCCTAACTTCAACCGGTGCCGTTAACGGAGACCCACCTAACCTAAGCTCCTCTCCGGTCCCAGAAACGATTACCAATGTGAAACGCACCGTGCGGGTTACCAAGCAAGATGTTGGTGGGCTTGGGATCAGTATCAAAGGTAGGCTAAGGGCACTTGCGGGTTAAAAAGTTACTGTTGCTAATGTGTCTACGGTGATTCTCATACCTCGAAAACTTGTATGTGTTAATCTGAGTTGACAAATCAACGCAAATCCATGTCGGTTATAATAAAGTTTCGGACATGAGGCCTATAAAAAGTTAATATTTTCCATGAACGTCAAAATAATCAAATATGACTAACTCTTTGTTTTGGAGTTCAGTTTTGATACTCTCCCACGTAAAGCTGTGGAGGGGAGCAGCGAATTATAGACTGTAGTCTTTATTTATTGTTTAAACTTTTCTCAACAGCTGAACTAATGATTGGCCACCCAGCCATACCCCCTCAGCTGTTGTGCGCTTTCAGTGCGTTTAAAATGGATGAGATCTAGAAATGGTGCCAACTCACAAAATAACTTTTCCTTTCATTTTGTTTTGAATTAGAAATGAGAATAGTAAAATTAACTTTCTTGATATTCTTATGACACTGCATCAAATCAGTTCTAGAAACCACAGTTCTTTGTTTTCTACCAACCAGGCAGTTTTCTATAATCTAACAACATAATAGGCTAACCTACAACAAAATCCTGAATTAACTGACAAAAATCTGTTATTTTCC
Organism: Galaxias olidus; assembly: GCA_026901105.3. Taxonomy (NCBI): domain Eukaryota; kingdom Metazoa; phylum Chordata; class Actinopteri; order Galaxiiformes; family Galaxiidae; genus Galaxias; species Galaxias olidus. Next base: position 68,366 of record JAPMUY010001015.1, read on the forward strand.
ATACGAACCCACTCAAATGTAATCTTTACCCCGGTCTATTGGCATTATGAGGAGTTCCTTTTTATTATCATGGCTTGTCCTGTGCTTGTTCTGTTTTTGTTTAATGTGTGTTATTTATAGTAGTTGTGCTTTTTATATCTGTTTTGCAGTCACTTGTTTTATTCTGTGCTGCTGCCTATCTTGGCCAGGACTCCCTTGCAAAAGATCCTTTAATCTCAATGGGATCTTTCCTGTTTAAATCAAGGTTATAATAATAATCAACAGAAGCCTGACCAACAGTTGATCAGTCAGAGGGACGACCACAAACACTCTTATGTTTGTCCCGTTTTAAACTCTCCTTCTATACTCATACGCTTGGTAGTGTTAAAAGTTATCTCCAAACGGACAAACCTCTCCCCCCTCCTCCTCCTCCTCCTCCTCTTCCTCCAGTTTCCTGTGGTGACAGGCAGGTATCAATCCCTGAGATCTCCCCCATCAATAAAGCTCTAAAGTGAGGCTTCCTGTGGCTGTCTGTAGGCCAGGTCTGTCTGATTGTATCTACCAAAGGGAAGAACATACTTCCAGCTAACATCAGGGTCAGACTTAGACATCTGCAGGATAATGTACTACTCATAAAGAGCACTGTGATGAAAGGTGCTACCCAGAGAATCTGAAGTTGGTGTGTGTGTGTGTGTGTGTGTGTGTGTGTGTGTGTGTGTGTGTGTGTGTGTGAGAGAGAGAGAGAATGTGTGAGAGACAGAGAGAGCGAGATAATCATCACTTCCTGAGGGTATGCTTGTATGGACAGACTGTCACCTCTGCTGGCAGCCTGCCAAGGCGGGTGGTCGATTTGACTGACAGCTCCAGACGTAGACCTGTGATGCTGCAATGGGAAGGGGGGCGGGGGGGGTCGGGGGGTTGGAGGTGGGGTGGGGGGGGGTCACCAGACAAACCTCTACCATTTTGGCAGATGGCTGTGTGTTCATTTTAGCTCTCCCTCCACCACAACAAAACCAGCGCATTGTGACATCAACATTAGGAGTGCGTCTCCGTGGGAACCCGCAGGTTCGAGAGTACAAAGAGCGACTGATTATAGAAGGGCAACTATCAGTGGCTCCCTGCTGGTATGACAGGGAGAGGGAGAGAGAGAGAGAGAGGGGGGGGGGGACAGAGAGGGAAACAGAGAGACAGAGAGAGAGGAAGAGAGAGTGACAGAAGAAAAAAGAGGAGAGAGACAGACAGAAAAAGAGAGGGAGTGACAGAAGGGAAAAGAGAAAGAAAGAGAGAGAGTGAGAGAGAGAGAGAGGCAGGGACACCGAAATGAGAGAAAGCAAGAGAGACAGACAGAAAGTGAGAGAGAGCGAGCGAGAGAGAGAGAGAGAGAGAGAGAGGAGTACACAAACAGGCGGAGAGAAAACGAAAGAAAAGAAAAGGGGTCGGAGTAGTCAGAGGCCAACTTGACACCACAACGCTGCCAACAGCTGACAGAAGAAGAAGAAGAAGAAGCTCCCAGCATGCCGTTGTCCATGTCCAGAGAGGAGTGCTATGTGCCTGGGTGTGCTGCTGCAACCGGGGGGTAATTTTAGGGAGCCCACCCGGGCTGGTAAAGGGAGGCACGGGGGGAATGGCGACCTTCCCACGCTTACAGAGTGCACTCTCATACTTCTATATTTAAGGGTGAAGCCAGACTACAGGTCTGCACGCGCCGCCCGCACCAGCCTGCTAGCAACGTAATATTTACTCACTCTAAGTCACCATGTAATTGTCATTTAAACAGTATTAGAAAGTCAGTAAAGAAATGCTTCACTGTTCAATGATTCAATAGAAACAACAGCTAGTGTATGCAGTATATAGTCAGGTGCACTGTGAGCAGTTTTCTTGTGTTATTAGATGTATTTAAAAGAAAAACCTAGCCATTGTTGCCACATAATTAACTAATTTGGTACATGTCAGTCTTGAACAAAGAGCCAACATTCAATTTACCTGCCAGGGTCTTGATGACTAACCCACCCCCCCCCCCCCCCCCCCCACACACACACACACACACACACACACACACACACACACACACACACACACACACACACACACACACACACACACACACACACACACAATCAGAGTGTGACAGCCTGTCAGCGGAACATTGCTGAACCTAAAGATGTGGGGAGGACAGAGAGAGAGGTGGAGAACAGAGTGAGATGATAGAGTGAGAGAGAGAGAGAGAGAGAGGAGAAGAGAGAGGTGGAGAACAGAGTGAGATGATAGAGTGAGAGAGAGAGAGAGAGAGAGAGAGAGAGAGGTGGAGAACAGAGTGAGATGATAGAGTGAGAGAGAGAGAGAGAGATAGAGAGGTAGAGAGAGAGTGTGAGAGAGAGAGAGAGAGAGAGAGAGAGGTACCAATGGACACACAGCAGTGTTAGAGAGAGCACCAATGTGTGTGTGAGAGAGTTAGAGAGAGAGAGAGAGAGTATAGAGAGAGAGGTGTGTGTGTGGAGGAAGGCGATAGAGAATGGAGGGAGACGATAGAGAGAAGGAGGGAAAAGAGAGAGAAAGGTAGCAGACAGACTCGCCCGCTCTCCTTAGGCGGTACTTTTCAGTCTCAAGGTTAGCGTTAATGGTCTGCCAAAGTTTCCTGTAACGAGGTCAAATGTCAAATATTACCAGGGAAACAGAGTATGTAGTATGTATATGTGTGTGTGTGTGTGTGTGTGTGTGTGTGTGTGTGTGTGTGTGTGTGTGTGTGTCATCCTACCTGCTACCCTTAGATGAGCTGATAGTACCTGTCCATTCGTTTCCTATAGAGTACCTCATTCTCACTACCAGGCTGATTATCAATGTAAATTACTAAGATAGCAGACACTTCATTTCTGTCAAATGCTGGGATGGACACCCCTTATTTTTTAATATTCCTCCATTACCCATTACCATAGTTACTACACAAACATGTGAGGTCTTTACCCCTGTTACCGTAGTTACTATACAACCATGTGAGGTCTTTACCCCTGTTACCGTAGTTACTACACAATCATATGAGGTCTTTACCCCTGTTACCGTAGTTACTACACAACCATGTGAGGTCTTGCCTATTACAGTAGTTACTATACAATCGTGAGGTTTTTACCCCTGTTACAATAGTTACTATACAATCATGTGAGGTTTTTACCTTTTACAGGAGTTATTAGGCAATCATACGAGGTTTTTACCGTTACAATAGTTATTATACAATCATGTGAGGTATTTGCCCCTGTTACAGTAGTTACTATACAATCATATGAGGTATTTGCCCCTGTTACAGGAGTTATTAGACAATCATGTGAGGTTTTTACCCCTGTTACAGTAGTTATTATACAATAATGTGAGGTTTTTACCCCTGTTACAGTAGTTATTATACAATCATGTGAGGTTTTTACCCCTGTTACAGTAGTTATTATACAATCATGTGAGGTTTTTACCCCTGTTACAGTAGTTATTATACAATCATGTGAGGTTTTTACCCCTGTTACAGTAGTTACTATACAACCATATGAGGTATTTACCCGTTACCGTAGTTACTATACAATCATATGAGGTCTTTACCCCTGTTACCGTAGTTACTACACAACCATGTGAGGTCTTCATCCCTGTTACCATAGTTACTATACAATCATATGATTTATTTACCCGTTACAGGAGTTATTACACAATCATGTGATGTCTTTGCAAACTTCCCACATGAGAGGGGTGAGTATTTTTTTGACCACCGGTCCAGGACTAGAGTCCAGTTTGTGGGAATTTTGTTGTTGTTTGATCCCCTCTAAACTAAAGAATTCTGGTGGAGAGGCCTGCTGTTGTTTCGCCATGGACCCTGGGGTCTTATACCAGAAGAAGGAGCTTATGCAGGATAATTGGCTAGTTTCTCCAACGGTAGTAGAAATTGAATGGTTCCACTGGCTGAAGAAAAACAAAAATGCTGAAGATGTTATTTCCAGCGCTTTACAAATCTCCCAGGCTTTTTGAACCTTTCCGGCAAACATCTGAAGGCTAATGTTACAAAGAAGAAGGAAGAGTTTTCTAAAAATGTCAAAACCTGCGAGCTAAATTCTTGTTTTCGCCTAATTATTGGTTAGTTTTTATCACTGCCACACCGACATAGTGGCGGACTTCAACATGTCACAAATATGTGCTCATTACATTTTCTCCCTTAGAAGTGTGACTTAAACTAAGATACTTAATGGTATACATGTACAATTTTAGGTTTATTTTATAATGTAAATGTTGTTAAACATTTGCCAACACGTATAGCCATTAATCTTGTACAAATGGATATAAAGTTGGGTCTAGCTGCAAAATATAAAAAATAACAGCGATCTATTATCCTCAATCTTTTTAGAAGTGTTGGCTTTAGTGTCACATTCTCGCCAGCGAGAGAGATGTTTTTGCTCCATTATATTATTATTATTATTTATTTTATTTATACAGGGATAACCGACGGAGACCAGGTCTCTTTTCCAGCAGTACCCTGTTTAAAGGCAGAATATATAAATTACATAAAAACAATTTAAAAAAAGGAATAAATAAGCAAAAATACAAAAAATGTTTTACAATACAATATTTACAATATTCACAATACATAGCATATCTACTCCCACTGCCCACATAGGTGATATTCCCTCTCAGACCCCCTCCAGCGCCAGAGCAGGGGGATTGAAATGCAAAGGGGCGAGTATGGCAGATAGGGACGGTTATGGCAGATAGGGGCGAGTGTGGCAGATAGGGGCGAGTGAGGCAGATAGGGGCGAGTGTGGCTGGCCCATTTTGTTTTTAAAGTCAACTGATGTCGGTCTCCGAAGAGGAAAACGATGCATTAAATAAAATCCATGGAAATCACCACTGGGGGGACTAACCTGTGGAAAATGTATTCAGAGCTAATTTGATAGAATCCTCTTTTCAGCTCTTTTCAAGGCCGGGGTCTTAACCTGGCTGTTGGTGTTATTGACAGCTTCTCACTTGTCAACAGGAAATGCAGGAAGTGGATTTGTCGATCAGCCAATGAGACGACCTTCATTAAACTTTAGTGCTGATAAAGAGGGAGTGGGAGTGGGAGTGGGAGTGAGAAAGAGAGAGAGACAGAGAGACAGACAGAGAGACAGAGAGAGAGAGAGACAGAGACAGAGACAGAGAGAGAGAGAGAGAGAGAGAGACAGAGAGAGAGAGAGGGAGGGTCATAACAATTTGACTGTCCTCAAATGCTATCTGTTAGCTGTTGGGGTCTGCCTTCCGTCCTAACCCTAACCCTCAAACATACTCCTCATCACCTATCTCCATGGTAGCAAAGAGTATTCATGGTGTTTAGGGAAACGCTGTTGCTTTGGGAACACTGTGTTTACAAATTATTGCCGTTCCCCCACTGCTGCTCCTAGAGTGGAAATTGTTACTTACTAATGTTGTTACTTTGATGTTAAAGCTGGGTTACTAATGTCGTTACTTTGATGTTAAAGCTGGGTTACTAATGTCGTTACTTTGATGTTAAAGCTGGGTTACTAATGTCGTTACTTTGATGTTAAAGCTGGGTTACTAATGTCGTTACTTTGATGTTAAAGCTGGGTTACTAATGTCGTTACTTTGATGTTAAAGCTGGGTTACTAATGTCGTTACTTTGATGTTAAAGCTGGGTTACTAATGTCGTTACTTTGATGTTAAAGCTGGGTTACTAATGTCGTTACTTTGATGTTAAAGCTGGGTTACTAATGTTGTTACTTTTATGTTAAAGCTGGGTTACTAATGTTGTTACTTTGATGTTAAAGCTGGGTTATTGCACCATGTCAATCTGATTCTTCACCCCCGGCCCCACCTCTTCCCAACTGCTTCTTAGGTGAACAGGAGAAACAAGATGGCCACCTATTGCCATGTTTACCAGGAGTATTAATTGTATTTAGTCAAATGTTGTCACTCTGCTCCTCCTCAGGTGGAAAGGACAACAAGTCGCCCATTCTCATCTCTAAAATCTTTAATCCTACTTACTAATGTTGTTACTTTGATAATAACGCTTGGTTATTCCCCCCATCCCCAGGTGGAAAGGAGAACAAGATGCCCATCCTCATCTCTAAAATCTTCAAGGGCCTGGCGGCGGACCAGACAGAGGCGCTGTACGTGGGCGACGCCATTTTGTCCGTGAACGGCAGCGAGCTGCGGGACGCCACGCACGACGAGGCCGTTCAGGCCCTGAAGAAGACGGGCAAGGAGGTCGTCCTGGAGGGTAAGGACCCTAACCATGACCCTGAACCTAACCCTAACCCTAACCCTCTGTTAGCTGTACAGTAACCCTAACCCTGACCCTGACCCTGACCCTAACCCTAACCCTCTGTTAGCTGTACAGTAACCCTAACCCTAACCCTAACTCTGACCCTAACCCTAACCCTAACCCTAACCCTAACCCTAACCCCCTAACCCTAACCCCCCCTAACCCTAACCCTGACCCTGACCCTGACCCTAACCCTAACCCTCTGTTATATGTATAGTAACCCTTACCCTAGAGGGAATTTAGCAGTGCAAACACAGGCAGCTTTCAATAAATTTTGGTATAATTATGTTGTTCTGAAAACAAAAGGGAAATACTGCTTTGCTTTGTTCCCAGCAACATTTAAAAACACAGCCACTCAGACTACAGGGTACCT
>JAPMUY010001015.1:85000-87500 GCA_026901105.3 Galaxias olidus
CGTTCGTTCAGCCATGGTGTCACAGAGCCAGGAGATGAGCTGGCACAGCTCCTGCTATCAACCCCCTGCTAGCTTTGCGCTGACAACCTCCGAGAAGGCTGAGCGCTTCTTTGTTATTAAACTCCCTAGCTTTGTCAACGTGCTGCATAGCTCTCACAACACACACACACCTATAGTGTACGCACCTATAAACACACACACAAAACACACGCACATACACACACACACACACACACACACACACACACACACACACACACACACACACACACACACACACACACACACACACACACACACACACACACACACACACACACACACACTGAAGTTTACCAAAGGGGAAGATTTCCACCTGTCTTTGCACAATATTGAGAGATTAGTGGACACAAGCATTTAATTCTCTATATCTCTTTATTTCGCGTTGAAGGTGTTGTTTTTTTCGATTTGAAGGTGTTGTGTTAACGTTTTGAAGGTGCAGTCTGTAGAACAGACCCAGGACAGCAGCAGTGTGGCTTCACACAGTTTACAGTTTGTTCTGGTGGTGTTCAGCTCAATAAGATCTGACATGTCTCCATGACCGTGTGGAAATCTTCCCCAGGGTATAAAACACAGCCAGGTTGCCATAGAAACGTAAAAAAAAACAACATCAAATCCTCCCCCCCCACAAAAAAGAAACTAGCACACACACACAGGCTGGCAGAGTTGAATCCAGTAATATAGTACTTCCTGTTGGAGTTATCAGGAGCCTGTCTCTCTGTAGCTTTGACTTTACCTCTTAATACAGAAGAAATGTAACTCAGTCACTCAAGACAGTGCATCATTTATGACTATGTATTTATATATTTATTTATAATCATTGACTGAATTCTCCTCTATGGTTGTAGATCCTACAGACATACCAGTTCATTATTTGCATGGTGAAACCCCTCACTCTGATAAAGGGACACCCAGCCATTTGAAGTCAAACCTATTTAAAGCAAAGCTATTTAAAGCAATGTTCTTTGTAGTTTGAAAGCAGCCAGCTTTAATCATTACGCTAGGATGACAGGATGACTTTCTTTTTCTAATTTTTCTGTCTCTCCAGCTATAGCATGTAGACAATAGTGTCACCGTGGTTTTTTCTCCGCCACACACGTTATCTCAATGAGAGTAACTTTAACTCTCTGCCATACCGTCATAGAAAACCATGTCCTGTATCGCCTCATTAAAACTCTCATGACAGTGTAATTATCACTTTAAAAATAAACCTTTCCCCTTTCCAGGTCGACTCTCAGAGGCTGCGTTTCTGCGTAGCACCTTCACCCCCTCAACCAGCCCCCCCCCACCCCCCCCACCCCCCACGCTGCTATTTTCAACACTTTATATTTTACTCTCTCCCATCGTCTCACACAGTCCCAGAAGTCTGGTGTATGATTTAGCACCCTGTAGGTTTGTAAAAGATCAGGTCTTTCCAACCCGTTCATGCTAAGATGCATCAGCTCAGAGAGGAGTAAGAGTTCTAGGATTCATACTAAATAGATGGCTAGTACAGCTGATGTTTGTCTTTCTCTCTAAGTGTATTTGATCTTATCTGTGTTTTCCACTTGACATTCGGTCTCAATCCAGAGAAAATTGCGTTTCAATTTGATTAATTTCAATAGCCAAATTTGATAGTAACAACCTTAAACCCATGAACCTAACTACCCTAACAAATGTAATAGCTTTTTAGATGTGCAACACACACACACACATAGTTACATACACACACATAGTTAGTTACACACCACACACACATAATTAAACACACAGACATAGTTAGTTATACAAACACACATATAGTCACACACACACACACACACACACACACACACATGCACACACACAAACACACACACACACACACACAACCTAAAACACTCACACACACACACACACACACACACAGTTACACAAAGACACACACAGTCTCAAACACACACACACACACACACACACACACACACACACACACACACACAGTTACACAAAGACACACACAGTCTCAAACACACACACACACACACACACACACACACACACACACACACTCATCATCACACAGTCACACACTCTTGTTTGAGCCACTTCAGTCCCCAGTCCGTATATTCACACTGTGTGACCTTTGACCCCTCAGAGCGCGGGGGTCCCTGTTCCCTGTAAAACCTGCTGACCCGTGAGCTCTAGAGGAAAGATTAGGATGAGGGGGGAAAAAACTAACTCGATTAAATCACATCTCCCCTCCTTGACCCTCTCTCTCTGTCTCTCTCTGTCTCTCTCTCTCTCTGTCTCTCTCTGTCTCTCTCTCTCTCTCTGCTGTGTCAAGTTTGCTTAACATCCCTCCTTGTCTGAAGCTCACAGATCAGAAATGCACTACTACCCGTCAATAAGCTACTCCTGAAAAGAGGCTTTGGGTCTCTCACACACCGTCCTCTCATTATTTACATTGAATCAAAGATATTAAATCCAGTAAAGAGTGTTG
>JAPMUY010001015.1:95000-97500 GCA_026901105.3 Galaxias olidus
GGTTGTTCTGCCCTCTGTACAGTCACTAGAGCTACAGTCAGATAATTGTACAGTCACTAGAGCTACAGTCAGATAATTGTACAGTCACTAGAGCTACAGTCAGATAATTGTACAGTCACTAGAGCTACAGTCAGATAATTGTACAGTCACTAGAGCTACAGTCAGATAATTGTACAGTCACTAGAGCTACAGTCAGATAATTGTACAGTCACTAGAGCTACAGTCAGATAATTGTACAGTCACTAGAGCTACAGTCAGATAATTGTACAGTCACTAGAGCTACAGTCAGATAATTGTACAGTCACTAGAGCTACAGTCAGATAATTGTACAGTCACTAGAGCTACAGTCAGATAATTGTACAGTCACTAGAGCTACAGTCAGATAATTGTACAGTCACTAGAGCTACAGTCAGATAATTGTACAGTCACTAGAGCTACAGTCAGATAATTGTACAGTCACTAGAGCTACAGTCAGATAATTGTACAGTCACTAGAGCTACAGTCAGATAATTGTACAGTCACTAGAGCTACAGTCAGATAATTGTACAGTCACTAGAGCTACAGTCAGATAATTGTACAGTCACTAGAGCTACAGTCAGATAATTGTACAGTCACTAGAGCTACAGTCAGATAATTGTACAGTCACTAGAGCCACAGTCAGATAATTGTACAGTCACTAGAGCTACAGTCAGATAATTGTACAGTCACTAGAGCTACAGTCAGATAATTGTACAGTCACTAGAGCTACAGTCAGATAATTGTACAGTCAGTAGATCTACAGTCAGATAATTGTACAGTCACTAGAGCTACAGTCAGATAATTGTACAGTCAGTAGATCTACAGTCAGATAATTGTACAGTCACTAGAGCTACAGTCAGATAATTGTACAGTCACTAGAGCTACAGTCAGATAATTGTACAGTCACTAGAGCTACAGTCAGATAATTGTACAGTCACTAGAGCTACAGTCAGATAATTGTACAGTCACTAGAGCTACAGTCAGATAATTGTACAGTCACTAGAGCTACAGTCAGATAATTGTACAGTCACTAGAGCTACAGTCAGATAATTGTACAGTCACTAGAGATACAGTCAGATAATTGTACAGTCACTAGAGCCACAGTCAGATAATTGTACAGTCACTAGAGCTACAGTCAGATAGCGGTTGTTCTACCCTCTGCACAGTCAGAGTCACATGGGGATAGAGGAGGGTGTGTTTGTCTCTCTCTCTCTGCTATCTCTCTCTCTCTCTCTCTTTCTCTGTCTCTCTCTCTTGCACTCTCTTTTGCTCACGCTTTTTTTTCTATCTCCTCTCTTTTTCTCTCTTTCTCTCTTTTTCTCTCTTTCTCATACTACTATTTGTACAGGAAAGGGTTCTAATTTCAGGTCACTTGGTTCAGCAGATGGTCTAAAAATACCTCCCATGACATATGGAAGAACGTAGTCCAACTCATATCCACCGTACAGTGAGCTAGGCTAGGCTAGGCTAGACTAAGCTTGGCCAGGCCTGGCCAGGCTAAGCTAGGCTAGGCTAGGCCATGTCATTTAGGTGCTAGGTCAGGCTAAATACCCCCACCCTACCCTCCATGGGGCCTCCAATCACAACAGTTTGCTGGCACAAGAACAACACACACACACACACACACACAGACACACACACACTCACACACACACACATAGACACAACCCTACAGGAAGTACCACTGGCCTCAGCCACTCAGGCAGAGGCAGGCATTCTAACCAAACCCCTTGGTAATCAATTGTAAGGATAGCAGTAAAAGTTCATTAACCCGGGAAATGCACAAGGCCGATATGAGAGTGGTGTGTGTGTGTGTGTGTGTGTGTGTGTGTGTGTGTGTGTGTGTGTGTGTGTGTGTGTGTGTGTGTGTCTGTGTCTGTGTCTGTGTCTGTGTGTGTGTGTGTGTGTGTGTGTGTGTGTGTGTGTGTGGCCAACTGTGTGTCTGGCTGGCTGGATAGCTGGCTACCTGGCTGGCTGGCTTGCTAGACTGGCTGGTTGGCTGGCTAGTTGGCTGACAAGGGGATCTATTTTTGGGGTGTTAGACTGGAGAGGAGGAAGCCCCTAGTCTTTCCCTTTGGCTTTTGCAGTGTCCTGCAGGGGGGAGCTAGAGAGGGGGGAGAGAGGGGGGAGAGAGACCCTTCACACCCCTTTCAAACTTGTCCTGCAGAAACCAGATCCTCTTCCCTGCGTCCTCCTTATGGGATATTTATACCTCACACCATAGCCTACATGTGTGTGTGTGTGTGTGTGTGTGTGTGTGTGTGTGTGTGTGTGTGTGTGTGTGCGTGCGTGCGTGCGTGCGTGCGTGCGTGCGTGCGTGCGTGCGTGCGTGTGTGTGTTACATGCGTGCCGACACCATAAATTAGTGTAGGTTTCTAATACAATATGTGTCCACTGTACTTTGAAGATGTAGTGTGTGGGTGTGTGTTTGTGTGCGGTAAGCATGTGCAAGCAAGCCGCAGTGCAAACCCAGTCACTTCAA
>JAPMUY010001015.1:102500-105000 GCA_026901105.3 Galaxias olidus
CAGGGGGTCACCACAGGTATTGCAGGGGTCAGGGGGTCACCACAGGTACTGCAGGGGTCAGATAGGTACTGGGGGGGGTCACCACAGGTACTGAAGGGGTCAGGGGGTCACCACAGGTACTGCAGGGAGATAGGGGGGTCAGTAGGTCATCATAGGTACTGCAGAGATGGTGGGGGGGGGGGGTTAGGAAGTCCCCATAGGTACTGGAGGGGAGGGGGTTAGGGTGACCTATGGGTTATTAGGGGCCAGGGTGGGGTCAGGAGGTCAGCACAGGTACTGCAGGGGAGGGGGTTAGGGTGACCTATGGGTTATTAGGGGCCAGGGTGGGGTCAGGAGGTCACCACAGGTACTGCATGATCTAGGGTGACAGTGGTGTGAATCATGCATGAGGTCACCGCTGGTGGGGTGGGGTCGTGACCTTAGGGACAGCCACTAGGCTCCGAGTCACTGACGGAGTGGGTGACCCATAGGTGATGTTAAGAGGGCGTGGACTGAAGGGTCATCAGAATGATGATGTCATTTTGAGTGAGCTGAAACGAGACTCACTGACTTGCTAATGGCCTTAGCTTGTTTGACTTTGGAAGCACTGGGGAGGTGCTGATATGATTGACTGGTTTAGACCGCCATCTACTGGTCATTGGGGAGCGGTGCAACAACATTAATCTGTCTTTATCCTATTAAACGCCATGCACATTATTTATATGTGGTAACATAGCTAATGGTAGATTAGATTAAGTTTAAGTTGTTGAAAATACATAATAATGTTAATAATAACGATTAAAAACGTGCTATTTTGTTTTGTCTTGTCAACATCTACAATATAAACAGGAAGTATTCTTCACATCACTTGCGGACACTAAACTCTCGTCTCCCATTGTGGGATGTCTCACCCCGTCTCTCTCTCTCTGCCTCTCTCAGCCTGCAGCTGGAACGGGAAGCAGTGCACCCTGGGAGTGCACATCGACGAGGGGTTCACTCTGTTCACGGAGGAGACCGGCGTGAGGAAGAGCGTTCTGCTCCAGCAGCCCTTTGAGCGTCTGCGCATGTCCTCCGACGATGGCGTACGCATGATCTTCCTCGACTTTGGGGGACCCGAGGCTGAGATCGTAAGTCTGCTGTTGTTGTTGTTGTTGTTGTTGTTGTTGTTGTTGTTGTGGTGCTGTTGTTGTTTTGTTGTTGTCACTGTTGTTGTTGCTGTTTGTGTTGTGGTTGTACCGACTCTCCACCTGCCTCAAAGAAGCTTTGCATCGTAGAAATTAACAGTCGTTCACTGTTTCATTGTTAACAAGGAACGAAAACAAATTACTGCTAATACTCCTACTACTACGACTTCCACTACTACTGCTACTACTACTACTACTACTACTACTGCTGCTGCTGCTGCTGCTGCTGCTGCTGCTGCTGCTACTACTACTACTGCTGCTGCTACTACTACTACTTCTACTACTACTACTACTACTGCTACTACTACAACTACTACTACTACTACTACTACTACTACTACGACTTCTACTACTGCTGCTACTACTACTATCTGTCTTTTCTGTGTGTGAAATGTAAGCATAATTCATGCAAAACCCCCTTTAACATCCAACATCCATCCTTTCTCCCATGTAGCAGCTGGACCTCCACTCCTGTCCCAAGACCATCGTCTTCATCATCCACTCCTTCCTCTCCGCCAAGGTCAAAAGGCTCGGCCTGCTGGCCTGAAGTGTACACCGCCCCCTTTCTCAGCGACAGACCCACCACAGGAGGAGGCTAAGGGTCAGAGGTCACAGGTCACGGCAATAGATCCCTATAGGACAGGAGCATGTTGAAGAGCCCAGCGGTGGCGGGGCAGTGGGGGGGGGGGGGGCGCGACTCCAACTCCGAAACGCAAACTGTCAGCCCAGACCCTCGTTTATTAAGCTGTGGTGGAGGGTGACCCACCACCCCAGATCAACCTGCAGTAAAGAAATGCTACCTTTGATTACCTTCGCCGGGCCCTCTGTCTTAAAAACAAAACAAAAAATGAGAGCGTCACCATAAGTTGCCACGGTGATGAGACGCCTGTCCGAAAACAGGATATGATTCTTTATAGCAAAGCATTATTATCAGCGTAATATTGCCTTCATGAAGTTGTAATCATGCATTTTTAAATTTTGAGTCGTTATTGACTGTTTTTGCGAGCCGTTTTTATATGTCATACATTTTCTTTTCATTGTCTCATATCGCTGATAAACAAAATCCAATATTTTAGAAGAGGATTATGCTGTTTGATAAGAGGGCCTGCCTTTGATATAATGATTGCTGGAAAAAAGAGAACGTTCTCCCCTGCATATTCTGTGAAGGAGCATGTCTTATATGTGGTTTGAGTTGAAACTGATCAATATTCTTTATTCTAACTAATCAGACAGTCATGTTATTAAGGTTAAACAATCATTTTTGCAATACAACTTAAAAACATGTATTTAATGCTCTCAGTTTAACTATTCATTTTTGATTTAGAGTTAGACAAGAG
>JAPMUY010001015.1:110000-120000 GCA_026901105.3 Galaxias olidus
AGGGGACAGGGTAGAGGGTTGGTGGGGGGGGTTCAGTTGAGGCTAGAGACCTTGCCCCTCTCTGCCTTACTAGTCACAAAGTGCCCCCTCCTCCAGAAACATTGGCTAAAAGAGGCCCCTCTGCTCACGCTAATACAGTATAATGTATTTTGACTAAGAAATAATGCATTATTTTATATAAATCATGAAATGGGGCCATTATTATATCAGAATTAAGTCCAAATGTTTGAAAAGCCAGGGTCAAATGGCACTGTACTGTCCCATCATCTAAAAGGCCAGGGTTAGGTTATGTGGATGTGCCTTTTTTTCATTTCATTTCTTCTTCTCTTTTTGGGGGGGGGGCGTTCTGTGCTCGGCCCTGTCTGAAGGCCAATAAAAAAAAGTGTGTTTGATAAAGAATAATATTAATATAGATATTTGTGTTGTTTTCTTCTCCTGTGTCCATTTATTTAGTATTCATGAGCATATGTTCCCATGTGAAGTCCACAGTCTTAATTGTCTCATCATAATTAGACTGCAATTCTGTTCTTTTTGGCTCGCATGTATAAAAAGCTCCTTCTTTTGTTTCTTTGTTGGCACCTCTGATGATTTCCATGACAATTGAGAGAGAGAGAGAGAGAGAGAGAGAGAGAGAGAGAGAGAGAGAGCGAGAGTAAGAGAGAGAGAGAAAGAGAGAGAGAGAGAAAGAGAGAGAGAGAGACTAAGGGAGAATAAAAGAATGAAAGACAGAGAGAGCGAGAGAGCGAGAGAGAGAGAGAGGGGGGAGCGGGGGGAGCGGGGGTGGGGGGGGTGGGGGTTGAGCAAGAAGGTGAGAAATGGTTACTGGGGAAAAAAAAATCCCCATCACAATCTGAGTGGCTTATTAATAGAGCTAGTCCCAGGCAAACAGATGGTCACTGCCAAAAAAAACAAACACAGAAATCACAGAAATGAAAAGACCTAATTTAATTAGACGGGAAGGATTCTTGGGTGTCGTTTATTAAGCTGTTTCGATTAATTTGATAATCCAATAAAAGCGCGCCATGCCTTTCCAGAACGTTCTCTCGTCTATTCTCTGGGCCTGACAAGCATGGAGTGAGAACGGCAGTGGTTGTTGTTGTTATTGTTGTTGTTGTTGTTGTTGTTGTTGTTGTTGTTGTTGTTGTTGTTGCGTACGGACTGGAGTAAACAGCAGAGCTAAACTCATTACAGGTTAATGTTTGACATAGGGCCAGGAAATCAAACGGGGGTGTTGACGTCGGCTACACGGTGATGTCATCACGGTCACAGAAACACAGTCACTGACGTCACGGACACGCCCTCTTTTACATCGTCCATCGCCATGTTGGGGGTTGCTATGTCAACAACTGAAAGAAGCCGGCAACAGTGTCTGCGTCTAGTATCAGTCACTTATCCACACTATTTGAAAGAAAATACGTTTGAGAATAAAGAGAAAATGTCAGCAACTGTATAGTTAACCTACTACTGTAGCTACGAGTCTTGTTACTTTTTTGCAGCTAGTGGCACAGATTTGGCCCTCCAACATGGCGTCGCGTCTCTGTTACCACTAGCAACAACGTATTAAACGTTCGGTGACAGGCCTCTATAGGTGGGATCGCCATATGAATAATGACCATGATATGAACCTAACGCATTCGTCACATTATGGGGGTGGGGGGGCAGTCAACGTTAACATCCAGGCCCAGGAAGTAGGAGGGTCAGTTCGTTGTTTGCAGCAGACACACAGTGTATTGGGTCTATTGCCATTCAACCAGAAACAACCCGTTGTTAAACAGTAAACGCCCCACATCCTTTTTTCAGTTATGATTGACTAATTGGGAGGAAGAAGGTCTATAAACCCTTGCTATTATATACAGCCCCATAATACACAGCCGCTGTATATTGAGATTAACCAGCTATCCACAAGAGGTCTGCAGTGGATGGTAAACTCAGAAGACGCAGAGGAACGAGGGGCGCTACACAACGGCCAGTGACCTTTGACCCCTTCACTGCTCACCGTGCTGTATTAGCGTGTTGTTGCCAGACTGAAGGGATTTTGTGAGAAACCTGTGCTCATTAATGTAGTATGAGCTTTGACTGTGTTTGTAAACTCTCACAAAACACAAACACTTACAGTACACACACACACACACACACACACACACACACACACACACACACACACACACACACACACACACACACACACTATGTACACAACCAGGGACGTTGTTAGGGCAGGATGTCCACGGCTACAGCTCTGAATGTTTAAAAAATAGCCCTGGATCTATTCTTCTGTCATTCTGATAATGTTTAAAGCCCTCAAAAATAATATGATATTATTGATAAAAAACGCAAGTAAGTTTTGGGTCGTCTGTGTGTCATTCAAGCAGATCTACTTCACACTACTTAGCACACGCGTATTTTGTGTGACTACGAGAGAGAGAGAGAGAGAGAGAGAGAGAGAGAGAGAGAGAGAGAGAGAGAGAGAGAGAGAGAGAGAGAGATAGAAAGAGAGAGAGAGAGAGAGAGAGAGAGGGAAAGAAAGAGAGAGAGAGAGAGAAAGAGATATTATGTGTAATGTGAAAGACGCAGAACAAGAGAAAGAGAAAGAGAGGGGGGGTGGAGTGAACCAAAGATACGTAGAGACGTAAAATGTGAAGGTAGAGAAAGTGCATGTGAATGACCAGGAGCGTGAACCGGAGGGTGAGCAGCAGAGACAGAAACGCCACGATGGAGTGGCTAAAGGGAGACGCGGCCAACATCCCAACACGGGCCCCATATGGAAGTCACCCGGGCTTCATGGGTAGAGTCCTGGCATGGTCTCAATACAGACATCTCACGTGGGACCCACTTGACCTAACCAACTGGGCAAACGGCAGACACTGGGTGGGTCACTTGTGAGTAAAAGTTGCACAGGCTCAAAATGGGCTGTTTAGCTGGGATTCATCACTAGCCTGGTTGGAACCCACTCATGACCCATTTGGGCGAACACATGTTGGTGCTCCATAGAACCGGCAGACTAATCCATTTGGGACCCATAAAACAGCCCATTTACAATCCATTTTGGCCCCACATGTAAGTGTTGGCTGGAGAGAGACAGATGGAGAGTGTTAAATTGCATTTGAAATATGAAAATTACAATCAAGTGAGCTCACTCTCTGTAGGATGGGGGTTGACGTGAGCATTATCGTTCAGACCAATAGGAACAACGCGCACATCTGTGTGCGCAGAGAATCCGATTTCATTGTCCTTGTGGCTAACTGTCCTTGGATGACTGAAGGTGGCCGGGAAAAAAAAGGCTGGGGTTTTCTATTTCTTCGCTTGAGATCACGTTTCTTTGACCTACTACTAATATGAGAAGACGCCTTGGGGAATATCTGAAAAGAGAATAATCACCAGTTCATCATGTACTTACTGTTAAGTAAACTCCATCTCAGGTGGCCTACATAAAGCTTTTTCTCTTAACCCATACTTCATTCAAAAGGATCCACACACTTTCTGGTTCCCCGGGTGATTCTACACCTGACCAGTGACAGCACCTGCCTTACTTATCACCTCGTTTCCTCGCCTTACATTTACTTTTCTCTCGTTTTGTATTTGCCCCTCCTATTCCCCCTCTTCTCATTGTCTTTCTCTCGTTTTCATTCTCTCCATTGCTTCCTGTTTTACTCAAATACTCCTAAATACTCCAAAATCTCCTAAATCTACTACTAATATGAGAAGACGCCTTGGGGAATAATCACGATTTCATCATGTACTTACTGTTAAGAAGCATAATGAGTGCTTTGGTTCGTTGTTGACAGTATTGTTGAACTCCCACTCTGAAGCTAAATATTATGTCGCAAAGCACACAGCCTTGCACATCACTCCGGGAAATTACCACAAGTTCAAAATAAATAAAATTTAGGTTTACTACAAACTCTCAAAAGATACCTTTTTAATTTTACACAACTGAATCCCAAAAATGTGTCAGGCAAAAAATAATAATAAAGTGCACGTTTAAGGCTAGACCTTTATGTGGTTTTCAACTATTGTACAGTGGGCATGTGGGCGATATTACTCAAACTGAGCAAAACGCAAGGTTCAGCAAGCAGTTAGAAATGACTGCATAGACCTGGGCCTCTTTCCACTGTTCCATTTTGAATTGATCCAAAGATGTGCTGGCAATACAGAAAAAAAAATTAAATAAAAAAAGTTCCCTTCACAGCAATAAGGCCACCTTGTGTTCTCAACAGGGAGGGTTATGAGGAAATGGTTATGCGTGCGGTTCTTGATCTGACACATATCCACTCCCGAAAAGACTTTAACACTACTGAGAGAGGAGGGACTGAGACATTACGTTTACATTGAAATGACAGTGAGTTAATGATTTGAAATGGGGGGTGTGGAACGATAGAGATATGAATAGATAGAGGCAGAGAGAGAGAAAGATATATATATAGTAAATCAAAAGGGATAGAGAGAGAGAAAGTGAGAGAGAGAGAGAGAGAGAGAGAGAGATAGTGTGAGAGAGAGAGAGAGAGAGAGAGAGAGAGAGAGAGAGGGAGAGAAAGGAAGTGTGAAAGAGGGGCAGAGGTATATAAAGAAAATAAATTAAGAAAGAGAGAGAGAGAAAGAGGGAGAATATGGAGAGACGGGGTGAGAAGGAGGGATTAAACAATTTGAAGCATAGGAAGAAATGGAGAGGGGGGAAAAAGTCAAAGCGTGAAAAAGATAGAGGGGATACAAAAAAAAAGCACTTTTCCGTCCGCCATTCACTGAACGTTCTAAACCGCCATTTCCATAAAGAATGGGAGTGCCAGGTCAGCAGCTCTTCCACTAACAGCTCCTCTGCCTGTTCCGCAGTCAGAGGAATGTCCTACGCAAACAAACACGTGTGTTTAACCTTTATAACCTTTCAAATGTTTGATAACTTCTAACTAAAAACACTCAAAAATACGAGGCGAGCTAACATAGCCAGCCACGTCACGTTTATCGAGACATACAGTAAATTAGCATTAAACGTGCAGGGCTGGTAAGCGTAAATATTGTAGCATCATAAAAGGACAGAACACGCACACTGTATTGCGAGAGCGGAGGTGTGTTTATCTAAGGTAAACAAAGGGATGGGCCTGTAATCAGTTTGCGCTAGCCATCTGGTCCACGTCTCACTAAATCTACATGGTAAATGATAAACAAAGTAGAGAAAATATTTGACATATAAAAAAAAAAGCATCTTCTTGGTGAAGGTTTTTTGTCTATATACTTATTAGAAAATTAAGGTTAGTGCATTCAGTCCCAGTTTTAGTTTGATGATTTAGCTTAACTGGAGGAGCCATAGGCTACTTCATACATGCACAGAATAATTAATGTGTTTGTAAATGTCTATGGTATCATAAATAAATGCACTATTTACCTTTAAAATCCTTAAATCTCTATATTTCAAAGACCAATAATTGATATGATTATTAGACCTTCAGATGCATGAATATTCAGACTCATATTGCAGTTACCAAGTCATAAAGAAAAGGTGCAAACACAAAATCAGTTTCATTATTTGTCCAAGGGGGAAAAACCAAGAAAGGATATATGAAAGTTATTATGCAATATTCGTTTCACATTTCAGAAGAACTCAGAAAAGAAGCCACTGAAGCAGATGTATGTAGATAGGAGTTGGTAGCTGACTTGGCACATGAATGAGGTAAATTTCCTAAAGGTGTGAAAACACAATCTCACTTAGGTGTGGTGTCAAACAAAAATGTGTGACAGTAGCATTTTGTTTAAGCCATCCATGTCATTAGATATTGCACTATTAGTAAGATGTTAAAAGCTAACTAAGGAAGTATATCCAAAAATAATAATTTTTCTCCACTGCTTTTTAAAAATCAAACTTTTTAGCAGGTCCCAAAGCACAAAGTCATACTCGTTTCTTGTTAAAAAAAACAAAAAAACAAAAAACGCCTACATTTCCTGCTCTGGCTTCAGAACACAACCAAAAGTTGCAACTGAGGAAACTTGTCGGTTGGCTCGTTAGCCTGCATGAGGTTTTGGTGTGGCTTGTTGCTGCACACTTGCGGACTTTAGCCTAGCGATGACCTTCTGCAAAACAGACACCCACCTTTTAAAGAGCATCCTGCCTGGGTTGCTGTCAGTAAGTACCCATCTAATGTGGTGAGCTCAGCTAGAAATCTTCATATGGAAACCAGCCCTGGTGTTATGTAACACCACAACAAAGAGTTTAAACATACAAAACGTTTTTGGTGCACGGTGTACTTAGGCACTTTGGGCAGGGCCATCTTTGATAGGGGAAAGTTACTGTTCTGACATTTTCAACAGACCCTCAACAGGAAGTGGGCCGCGCATGGGGTTTTCATCTAAAGATTAGACAGATAACTCTAAGTCTAACTCTAAGATAGGCTGGCGACCTGCCCAGGGTGTACCCCGCCTCTCGCCCTGTGTCCGCTGGGATAGGCTCCAGCCCCCCCCGTGACCCTGTACAGGATAAGCGGAAAAGTTAATGGATGGATGGACTCTAAGTCCGTGCGCCGCTGACTTAAGTGTCATAGAGCGTGTGCAACACGCACTAATCAGTGATACACCAGTTCACAATCAAATATCATGTCAATGAGGGAGGGGGAGGTATTTATATGACCTGAGGTCAAAGGTTATGTGCTTGTTGGATAAGGTGATGGGAAATGCTCCCACCTCCACCCCAACTGCCACCTGGGGTCTGCAAATATGTTCAGCTAATGTGTTCGGCTAATACGTTCTGCTAATGTGTCCCAAAGTGGGATCGATGTATGTGTGCTCCCTGCCTTGGAATGGTGTCCCGGATACGTACAGCAGGGAGCTTCAGTGTGTAGCAGACCCAACCATGCCAAATCTGATGTATATTAACATTCAGTAAATGCTTTAAGACGGAAGAGTTTGTCTGACTGAAATAAGCAACGTGAGGGTCAGGGGATACAAACAAATAAGAAGTAAAATACCAGCCAGGAGGCCATTTTGAGACTGGCAGGACGGAGTGGAGGGCGGGTGAAGACCAAACCCTTTCCCGCAGCCAACACCCTTGTTTTTTTAGGCGGTAACACATCTTCAAATACCAAAAAAACAAAAAACAAAGACACTGTTACTCTGCACACGTGACAGTATGAAACTTCGCCATTTCTGTCCCACCCACAACCCTTTACCGTGAAGAGATGATTCTTTATATGTACATCGTTTTCATAGAATTACGGGGAATTTAGTCTCAGTGCATAAACATATGGATGGCTAAAAGTGAATCACGTTACCCAGAATATCACCATGCTCTCTGTGTGTGAGGTATTATATATATATATATATATATATATATATATATATATATATATATATATATATATATATATATATATACTGTATGTCCCGATTGACCTCCAATTCATCACATCGCATCTTGTGTCAGCCATTTTGTTACTGGCCTTTTTCATTTCTACGGCAACCAGAGATGGCAGCTCTTCAGCTTCTCCTCAAAGGCATCCTCAGCCATAAATTGTAGGTTTTCATTCTGCATTGGCCACACGACTTTGACTTTGTGAGAAGGGTCAGGATTAAAAGAACTGTCAGAAACAAAACAAAACTGAAGCTGTCGTTTCTTGAATTTACAGTTTAGGTTTACTACTCCAAATTGACTGTCAAAATGACAATTCAGTGCATTCAGAACCAAGGCTATGTGTTGAAACGGTCTAATAAATGAAAAGGAATTGTGGAAAAATATGTTGCTGGCACAAGAACACATTTTAGCAAAGTAGCGGTACACAAAACAGATAGTGAAAGACACAAGAGACACCCCCTCACCGAAGAATAATACCGGCATACACACCACAACTCAACAAGAGAACAAAATCTCACGTACAATACACACACACACACACACACACACACACACACACACACACATACACACACACACACACACACACACACACACACACACACACACACACACACACAGCACAATGCAGCACAACACACACACACACACACACACACACACACACACACACACACAGCACACACAGAAATGCACAAACACACACGCACACACACAAAAACACACAAACACACAGAGGCCAATGTTGCTGCATCCAAAGCCTCCATTATCAGGCGTTCCATTAAGAATGTATGACTGTGATTTTCATATAATGTGTGTCATATCACGAACTGGCAGTTCACGGTTTCCAATTGTTCAATAATGATCTATTTGCCAATTCAATACTGTGGAGGAGGAGATGGAAAGCAGCAGTAAATGAATAAAACATAAAATGGAACGAGGGTGACAGTTCCATCCACAGTTACAATCCCATTCTCTCCCTTTCTCAATCTCTCTTTCTACACCCCTCCCCTCTCTCTATCTCTCTATCTCTTCTCCTCTGTCTCTCTCTCTCTCTCTCTCTCTCTCTCTCTCTCTCTCTC
Source organism: Galaxias olidus (assembly GCA_026901105.3). Lineage (NCBI taxonomy): Eukaryota > Metazoa > Chordata > Actinopteri > Galaxiiformes > Galaxiidae > Galaxias > Galaxias olidus. The sequence goes on from JAPMUY010001015.1 coordinate 118,416, forward strand.
TCTCTCTGTATCTCTCTATCTCTTCTCCTCTTTCTCTCTCTCTCTCTCTCTCTCTCTCTCTCTCTCTCTGTATCTCTGTCGCTCTCTCTCTTCACCTCTCTCTCTCTCTCTCTTTCTCTCTCTCTCTCTCTCTCTCTCTCTCTCTTCTCCACTCTCTCTCTCTCTCTCTCTCTATCTCTTTTTCTTTTTTATCTTTCTCTCTATCCCTCTTTTTCTCTCACTCTGTCTCTCTATTTATCTCTCGTTCCCTCTCTCTCTCTCTCTCTCTCTCTCTCTCTCTCTCTCTCGCTCTCTATTTCTGTAAGACTTGTGTGCAGTTGGGGTAAAATCAGTATTTGGATGGATGCCTGAGTTTTGTGTATGGTGTTCATGTCTCTGTTCTCTATATATCTCACACTAGACGCCTACGACTCCACCACTCTCTCTCACACAAACACAGTAAACGCTGCTGGCTTCTCGCAGCTGCTCTTGTTTGTTAAGATAGTTTACTGGCAGTGTCCACATTGGCCGGTGTTGGTTATGCATCCAAATCTAATTAGCCTAAGCATTAGAGTCTGGAGCTATAAGCTAAATATAATGTATTGGATTAGGTATGTTTTCTGTTATCCTTTCGAAATGGCATGAGAAGTAAGAGTACAAGTATCATAAATACTAAAGAAGAAATGCAGATAATAATTCTGAAGAAGAAAAAAATGCTAGGAGTCACTTGTATTTTTAAACCTTTTTTTTTATTACGTAGATTTGAAATAAAAGAAGCAATGTGTCACAAACCGATGCTGCTGGCAAGGAAAGAAAGAACCAGCACCCAAATGTGAAAAATAAAGCAGTCATCATGATCATTATTATTATCAAACCAAACCAAAAACTATAAAATCTGAATAAAAATCCACCTCCATTGTAAGAAGCAAAAAAAAATCTAATTTACTTTATAAATAAGGAAAACTGTCAAACAGCTGATGGGAAACTTGCAACAAAAAAAAAAAAGAAGTTGATAACCATTCAAAATATTTATCATAACTGGCTTCACAAATAAAATAAGTACAATTGGCAGGTTTATACACAACTTAAATGTTATATTTGCATTACAGTTAAAAATTAAAATGGTGCTACAGTGGAAAAATAAGAACAAATGTTTTTTTTGTCATCAAATTTAGCATTTATATTAATCACACAACTTAAAAAGGATGAGAGAGCAACACAACGGAACATCTAAAGAAGCATCTAGAAACCTATTCATTTACTGTCAATGTCAATGGGATGAATCCAGTCCACATACAGCATTAGTTTACCTCTCGTTGGTTATGGGAAAACTTGACAATTATGTATGATCCGACGTAACAGCAAAAGGAAGAGGAAGAGAGAAAAAAAAGAAGAAAAGAAGAAAAGAAAAAAGAAAAGAAAATTGAAAACGATAACAGAGACAGTAGTCTGGAATTTTTTATTTTCATCGAGGCTCTCTTCCATCTTTCTCTCTTTCATTTTAAGCCTTTCTCGCTCTCTCCATCCCTTTATCTCTCTCCTCGCTCTTTCCATTTAATGATCTGCAGGACACATATTCTGTATTCGGTTTTAGATTGAACTTTAT
>JAPMUY010001015.1:127500-130000 GCA_026901105.3 Galaxias olidus
TGTGTGTGTGCGTGCGTGTGTGTGTGTGTGTGTGTGCGATAATGGCTAACGTAGCATGCAAATCCTCTGGCAGCAGCAGACTATGGAGGCTTTAGCCCAAACAGCTGATGTTTATCTTTAGTTCATCATATGCTTTTGGGTGTGTGTGTGTTTCTGGTCCATCCTCCAGTCTTACGGGGGTGTCAGAGAGAAACAGGAGACAGTTCCTGGGCTGGAGATTAAAGAAAGCTAACCAGTAAACGCAGCACAAGTGATTTTCCATCTGTCACTGAAACAAAAACAAAATGTAGGTAAATCTCCCTGGCTGGAGTCAGGTAATCCTCTTTGGACCATCGTGGTGGAGCAGTGTGGTGTGATGTTGCCCTGTTAGACAGCTGGGACCTAAGCCTTCACCCCTTCAATATTGATAGAGCAGCCACTGCCTTCGCTAATGAACCCCAAAAGAACTCCCAGCAGCTTTAACTTCAAATTAATTTAACACAGCTAATGATTCGAGCAACGACGGATACTTTTAAATAAATTAGCATGCCTAAGGATTTCTAATTATTCCAAAGTGAGTGGATTCATTAGCAATGGAAGCCGTGTGAGGCGGCAGGTCGGGATGAATTAAAAATAACAAAGCTGTGAGGGGAGCATATGCCTCCGTCGTAATCCTGACACACTGCTGTCCCGCCTGAATTAGCCTCTAATTGTACCTTAATGAAATGTTCTTGTTTGATAACCAGTTAATTACGGGAGACAATAACTTCAAACCCCTCTGACACGGAGAGAGCGATTACCCCCACGCCCGACCGGTGAGAGGAGAGGGAGGAGGGAGGAGGGAGGTGACGAGAGGAAGAGAGAAAGAAAAAGAGAGAGAGACAGAGAGAGGGAGCGGTTGGTGGTGAAAGGACAAGAAGGAGGACAGAGAGAGGGAGGAGGTGCTGAGAATTGACAGAGAGAGAGAGGAGGAGAGAGAGAGGAGAGAGAGAGAGAGAGAGAGAGAGAGAGAGAGACAGAGAGAGAGAGAGAGAGAGAGAGAGAGAGAGAGAGAGAGAGAGAGAGAGAGAGCAGAGAGAGGAGAGAGAGAGAGAGAGAGAGAGAGAGAGAGAGAGAGAGAGAGAGAGAGAGAGAGAGAGAGAGAGAGAGAGAGAGAGAGAGAGAGAGAGAGAGAGAGAGCGGGAGAGAGAGACAGAGTGGACGGGTGACAGAGTATGACAGATCCACAGACAGAGAAGCAGATGGAGAATCAAGGCGTGAGGCTGCGTTTGAAAGCCTGTGTTTGACCAAAGTGACAGAGCTCTTTCCTTCTCTCTCTGACCTATCTGAGAAACACAACTTCAACATATCAACACTCAATAAAAAACCAAAACCAAAAACAAAGCTCTCCCTTTCTTTTTTTGGCCTTTCTCTGCCCTCATCGTTTTCTCTGCTAGCCCATACACTCAGATATACATCTTAACCTCAACAACAACAACTAAAGGAAATGTTATTGAACGTTTCTGGGTCGGCTTTAAAGTCTGTAGTTACCTTGAGGAATAACAAAGCTAAACTAAACTACTGATCGAAGAGCACAAAGCAAAGACCTTAGGGAGCTAAACAAAAGTATACCGCATACAAGCCCCCCCCCCCCCACCCCCGCCCTCCCAAAAAAAAGAATCGAATTGAAACACAACACAACACAACAACCCCTCTCTCTAAACACTTTCAAGGATACTGTACTTGAACGAAACAAAACAACAGCAGCATGGCCGAGAGCCACAGGGGCCTGATCAGCTTAGTACACACAGCCCCGCTGTGACTGACACACTGTAATGGTGTAATGGACTGCTCTTTGCATTTGGGCTACGGTTGTTATTTTTTGGGGGTGGCTGGGGGGGGGCGGTCCGTGGGTAATAGGAAGCAGAGTTCCTGGTTCAGCTGAACGCTGAAACAAAGCCTTGTACATGGGAAGGGTTGGGGGGGGGGGGTTAGGGGGAGCGGGGTGTGTGTGTATGTGTGTGGAGAAACATTTGCTTCTGCTCCTCTCCCAGTCCGTCCCACATGTGTGTGTTTGTATGTAGTGTATGTGTGTGTGTGTGTGTGTGTGTGTGTGTGTGTGTGTGTGTGTGTGTGGAGAAATATGTGTCTGTGTGTGTGTGTGTGTGTGTGTGTGTGTGTGTGTGTGTGTGTGTGTGTGTGTGTGTGTGTGTGTGTGTGTGTGTGTGTGTGTGTGTGTGTGTGTGTGTGTGTGTGTGTGTGTGTGTGTGTGTGTGTGTGTGTGTGTGTGTGTGTGTGTGTGTGTGTGTGTGTGTGTGTGTGTGTGTGTGTGTGTGTGTGTGTGTGTGTGTGTGTGTGTGTGTGTGAAAGTGTGTGTGTGTGTGTGTGTGTGTGTGTGTGTGTGTGTGTGTGTGTGTGTGTGTGTGTGAGGAATGTGTGTGTGTGTGTGTGCGTGTGTGTGTGTGTGTGGAAGGGTCGGGGGTGTGTGTGTGTGTGTGTGTGTGTGTGTAGAATGTGTGTGTGTGTGTGTGTGTGTGTGTGT
>JAPMUY010001015.1:135000-140000 GCA_026901105.3 Galaxias olidus
GCTTGAAGAGGACGGTAATCGCTTTTTATTCATACATCAACAACAGTCACTGCACAGTGCGTGGGGGGGGGGGGGTGAATGTGCATGGAAATATATATATATATATATTTGTTATTTGTCTTTTCTATAGAAGATATCCCTGTTCACCTAGTATCATTGTGAGGGGATGTGTAGGCTAACGTACACACACACACACACACACACACACACACACACACACACACACACACACACCTACACACACACACACACACACACACACACGCACACACTGATAAATAGCTGGATAAAAACCAGATGAATTATACATTGTGTTTTTTCTCCAGTCTCTCAGGTGTCTAAGGAAAACACATCCTCGAGGAGATTTGATTGGTGGCTGGCTTCTATAGGCTTTTCTGTATGGATTTACATAAATTAAGTCAATGTAATGATAACTAGTGGTTTCATGTACAAAACAATGTAGTTGATCCCTGTAAAAATGAGGAACTGAGAAAAATGTAGGCTTCCCTGTGGCATTGCTATCTGTCTTCAAACTGTTAAAGCTGCACAAATCTAGGATGTATATACTGTTATTTCATTACTTTTAATCATAGTTTTGTGTTTTTTAATCATGTTTTCTTTTTTTATTCATGGTCATTTAAACTTATTGAACCTCACTTGTTGTATGAAATTCACTATACAAATAAACATTATAATAATAATAATAATTATTATTATTATTATTATAGACATAGGTTATGTCTATAATGATAATAATAATAAAAATAATATTTATTTGTATACCGGCCAATTCGTAATTTCAGTTTCACACTTTTCTTCTCATTCATTCTTTGCATTTAAATCGGGTCAAACTATTGTTTTTTAGTGTCATTGATGACAACTTTTATTTTAAAACTCCCGCAAAAGTAAGCGAGTGACTGAAATAGTGTTTTCTGCACTATTGCTTGAAGGAAACTTATTGTTGCACTTCTTCACTGTCGTTGTTGTTGTTTTTGTCCTTTGGCGTATTATTTTGTGATTCAACAATAAGCCACTCGAAAATACAATTACAAGCATGACGCAGTGTTAATAAAAAATTTTTTTTACGGAAGTCCTTGGAGTAGAATAAACGTCTTTCACACACACCAGAACAATCACAAATATAGAGCAGAGCGAATCCTGCTTTCTTCCTTTTAAGTTTTAAACCAAATTCTGCACCACTGAAAAATATTTAAATACTGAATGGTTTCAGATTAGCATAACAAAGAGTTTAAATAGGAAAAGGTGACTCAACACACGCGACAGTCAGCACACGCGACAGTCAGCACACGCAACAGTCAGCACACGCACCAGTCAGCACACGCAACAGTCAGCACACACGCAACAGTCAGCACACACGCAACAGTCAGCACACACGCAACAGTCAGCACACACGCAACAGTCAGCACACGCACCAGTCAGCACACGCAACAGTCAGCACACACGCAACAGTCAGCACACGCAACAGTTAACACACGCAACAATCAGCACCCACGCAACAGTCAGCACACGCAACAGTCAGCACACGCAACAGAAACACGTGTGATTCAACTTGACCTCCACCAGAGGAAATACTTTACCTCACCACTGGGATCACTCTCACCATCACAACATCACAAGCAACCAATCACACAAAAGGCCTAATGTAGAATAAAACAGACAATTCATGGAACCTCCCATCCCAGTACCAGAAGGTACAACCTACTCCTCTCTCTAACCCACCTAAGGACAAGCCTCCTTAAACTCACTGCACCTCCGTGAGGCAGCAACGGGAGGATAACACACAGACCTTAAGCAGCAGCCATGGCTGTGGCTGGAGGGGGGTACCTTGTGTGAATGTCAGGGGCCATTACATTTTATGAATCAGTGAGGGGGGGGGGGGGGCATTAGATTGAGTGAACGAAGGGGGGGCCAGTACCTTGTGTGAATGAGGATCAGTCTCCTCTTCCTGATTGGAGCTGGAGGGGGAGGGCGTGGCCGATTTGCTCCCCGGCGGCGAGGGGGAGCCGTGGGGGAGCGCGCCCCGCCCCACCTGAGAGTTCAGCTGGGACAGAGCACTCATGGGGTGGGGCAGTATCCTAGCTGAGGGGTTTAACAGGGGGTTGTGACGGGCGGGGTCGTAATGGCCACTCTCGGGGAGGAGATGGTGGAGGTGGTGATGGTGGCTGTACTGCTGGTGGTGCTGGTGGTGGTGGTGGTGGGTCATCTCCTGGATCTGGGGTGAGAAGAGAACACCAGCTTTACTTTACTTGAAAACCACCATTTTGTTTTAGTAAAGGGTTGATAGTAGCCAATTAGCCAAAATAGCAGCAACAGCAGTTTTTTAAGAACTGGTTGTGAACTAAATTGTTTTTTTATGATATCAGTTCAAATTTATTTTGATTATCAATATTTTTTTTATGTTATTTGTTGATTTTGGGGGGATGTTATTTGTTTTCGGTCGATTGGAGTTTAAAAAAAAGATGGAGTTTCTTTTTTGATATTGGTTTCAAACTGGTCAGGAGCAGACCTAGTGGATGTGGATCGTCTCTCGTCGCTCTCCTCTGGACAGAAACACACACCACACTCTTTCCCCGCTACAAATACACTGCGGCCAGTCAGTCTTATCTGATTGCACTACGTGGCTCGATTTAGTGGTTCGAATATCAAGCGTAAACGTCTCAAAGCTGTAAATGTCCTTGAACAAAGTGTATCATTCATCCCACAATGATTAATCAAACACTTCATCGCTCCTTTTCATCTCACTCATGAATTTGTGAGACAGTTATTTGTCTCGAGTCGCTAACAGGTCTGGAAGGCAAGAGGCAACCTTCTCTCAGAACTACAGCCGGTTGAACGAAGACTCAAAACTTAACGGCAATTGTTTTCACCCATAAAGGTGAAATAGGTGTATATTGACTCACTAAAAGAACACTTCTGAAGTTCTTAAACAGACTATCTCCATAACCTTTTTTTTTAAATAAAGTTATGCGTACAAGATCTTTAATAATAACTACATCAAAAGCTTCTCTTCCAGATGCATCTGGACATGCACGCACCAACGCACTCCTTAATGCATGTATAAATGGGAATGTTTTGCAATTTACAAATCAGAAAGTGATGAACTAGCATTTATTAACCCTGTTAAAGATTCATGAGTTAAATAATACATAACACATTAGCGGCATGCTAAAAAGATCACATTGAGCAGGCTATGAGGTCTTGATATACACGACTGGAGGGTCTGAGATGAAGGCTTTCGCTCTGTAATCATAATTGGCCCCAGTAGATTGTCTAGTATGAAAACGCACTGTAAAGTAACGCTGTTGGCCTGCTTTGAAAGAGTCCCTATATTCACAGGACATTCACAGTGTTTGCCCCAGCTGCTCTTAACAAAAGGCAGTCACGAACAAAGACATTCCTTTTTTTGCATTTCAAATAACCACGCTTCAACCTCCACCAAACCAAAACACAACCTCCAACCTCCAATCATAATTCGACACTCTCACACTTCAAATGTAGTGCAATAGCTCCAGCTCCCAAAAAAATTGAAATTTTTTTTTTCTAAAAAATCCAAAATAAATTGAAATCCATTAATTTTCCGTATTCTGTGTTGCTGCTTTTTAAGGGTTCTCCAAACCAAGAAGCATTGAAAAACCAATTAATCAAACATGAACAGCCTATCATAGCTACTGCAGACCTATTTCCATAGCAACAGCCCCTGGGCAAAATCGTCACTCTTTAATCTCAGCACACTATGTTTCATATAAACATGAGAAAGATAGAAGAGAGAGAGAGAGAGAGAGAGAGAGAGAGAGAGAGAGAGAGAGAGAGAGAGAGAGAGAGAAAGAGAGAGAGAGATAGAAGAGAGAGAGAGAGAGAGAGAGGGAGAGGTGAAACTAAAGAAAGGGAGAACAAGGACGCTATAGAAAAAGAGAGAAAGAGAAAGAGAGGGAGGAAGATGAAGAGAGATGGAAGGAGAAAGAGAGAGAGAAGGGGGGTCAGAGAGAGGAAACTAGAGGAGGGAGAAATAAAATAAGGAAGCTTTAGAGAGAGAGAGAGAGAGAGAGAGATAGAGAGCTAAAGAGAAAGAGAGAACAAGGAAACTATAGGGAGAGATGGAGGAGAGAGATGAAACTAGAGAGAGAGAGAGAAAGGGGGAGAAAGAGAAAGGGAGAGAGAGAGGAAGCTATAGAAATAGATGATGTCGAGAGAGAAAGGGAAAGGGAGAGAGAGAGAGAACGAGGAAGCTATAGAAAGAGATAGAGATGTAGAGGGAGAGAGAAAGGGAGCGAGAGAACGAGGAAGCTACATAGAGAGAGCAGTATGGTGTCATTGGTTTTATTATTATATTTTATAGGAGAAAAACAAGAAACTTCACAGAATCATAATATATATCCACATTATCCTTACTCTGTGTGTGCACCTGCATTTGTATCTATGTGTGCATGTATGTCACTATGTGTGCATGTATGTCCTTGTGTGTGCGTGTATGTCTGAGCGAGAGTGTGTGTGTGTGTGTGTGTGTGTGTGTGTGTATATATGTCTATGTCTGGGTATGTGTAACAGTGTGGTGTGTGTGTGTGTGTGTGTGTGTCTAAGCGTATGTCTGTGTTGTGTGTGTGTGTGTGTGTGTGTGTGTGTGTGTGTGTGTGTGTGTGTGTGTGTGTGTGTGTGTGTGTGTGTGTGTGTGTGTGTGTGTTGGGGGAAGGTAGATGACTTATACTATCGATCACCCCTCCTTTCTTTTTCCCAAAGCCCCTTATGAATAATTCATGTTATTTGTTGTGAATCCACTGCAGATTCATACTGACATTATTCATATCTAATCTCATATTTTATGGCATGCAACTTACATTCACTTTATTTTTCATTAAAGCAGAGTGTTCATTTCTAGAAATGGAGGCAAAGACAACAGATGGTAATGGAAACATAGGAGAGGATGTAAGCTCCAGCGCCAGCACGTGACCACACTATAATGCAGAAAAAATAAGCATATGTGT
>JAPMUY010001015.1:145000-163636 GCA_026901105.3 Galaxias olidus
TATCTCACTGCTCGCTCTCACTATTTCTTATTCTCTTGTTCTTTCTCTCTTTTTTAATCCCTTGTCATCCCCCCACACACACCCACACACACACACACACCCACCACCACTACTAACCCCCCCCCCCCCCCCCCCATCTCTCTCTCTCTCAAAGCAGCCCACCACAGAGTGCCTTGGAGCTCACAGAGCTGAGAGTCAGAGTCTTGTCTGACACGACATGGAGGAGCTGACTGTGAGGAGAGAGGGTAGGACACACACTCCCTCTGTCAGGGGAAGACTCCGCTGCTCTGCTCCCGCTAATGAGACCGCTGACTGCCGTGTCAAATACAGTGCACACACACACACACGCACACGCGTGCACGCACACACACACCCACAGGCACGCACACACACACACACACACACACACACACACACACACACACACACACACACACACACACACACACACACACACAAGCACGCGCGCGTTTTTTTTTACGCACACACAGAATTAATCTGCACACAATACGCTATAAAATAGCAGACAAACAGCTGAAAGTATTGGGCGTAGAGGGGGGTCATGGAGACAATTAGGATAACCAGCAGGTGATTTACAACTGTGTGTGAGTATGCAATCTGTACCTGACAGTAGTCATTCCCCCCCTCTGTGGTTTTTTAAACAAATCATTATAACCATTAACATGAATTGTGTCAGACACGAAAGCCAGTTACGTTATTCAACATGCGTCAGAAATGAGTGAGTGAGTGAGTGAGTGAGTGAGTGAGTGAGTGAGTGATACAGCAATATAAACCGGAGAAACCTCCATTTTAGATCCAATACCAGTTTGCTGCAGCCTCATTTCATATAAGATTGAAGTGGAACAACAGGGGGGGTTGGGGGGGCTTAAGATCACATGGATTGTTGTCAATGACCACCCCCACCAGCGGGGCAGAATATTCCGTTTGGTAAAGCAGAGTAAACTGATGGATGGTTGAGAGAGGCCGCAGTGCAATATGGACATGATTTCATGGCATGATAAGTCGCAGCAGGGGCCTCTGGGTAAATGTAATATGAAATCCTTTATCTATAAAACTCCCTCATAACACCTTTGGATCTACTGCAGCTGAGTCTTGCATTGTTTGGTTTTTTCTTCTTTTTCTTTATATATATATATATATATATATATATATATATATATATATATATATATATATATATATATATATATATATATATATATATATATATATATATATATATATATATATATATATATATATCTCATTTTTCTTTTTGGTGCCAATGAAGATGATGCCAACGTCAGAGTCTATCGGTTGTTTGCAGTGACGCACGCTATGAAGTGGTAATCCTAATAGGAACGAGTGAATCATTCAATTTGATGTGGCTGAAAGTGAACGACAAAAAAAGAAAAAGAAAGAATAGCATTTCTAATTACACTGATATAATAAAGTGTAATTTATGGACTGTGGATCTGAACTAACCTTCTTTTTTACGCTTTCCAATAAATCACTGGGTACTTCTGCCAATGTACCAAGGTATAAATGAAAAGCCTGATGTGAATGAAATGTAATTTGTCTTATAAAGCAGGTCGTTTTAATGCTGCTTGTAAGTGCCATTCAACACCCAATCTGGAGAGGCTCTGATTAAAAAAAAGAAAATTACATCCACACCTTATCCCTTGATTAGCTTAATCCTATAGGTTAATTGACTTTCGTAGAATAAAAAGCAGACGCATTTCAACAATAAGGAAAGGTCCTTTCTTGAAAATAATGAAATTGGAAACAAACCCTATTTCTTTAAGATATTTCTTAATACACAACTACAGTTTCATATCACATTTCCAGAGAAAATAAGGTACTTTCTCCCAGGAGATGAGAAAAGAATTGAATTTTTCCTTATCGGTCATCTATTTTTTCCACAGAATGCTATTACTTGCTGCCTGCCGTTGCTAAGCAACAGGAAATATTAATAGGTCCTTTTATTAGCTGGGCTTTACCAGTAGAGTACTAAAATGAGGAAGTGGAAAACATGAATGTGTTACATAAATCTTTAGACCTTTCATGGTTTGCACAAGTCTCTGTTTGTCCAATGATTTATGACTGCAATGCTCCATTTATGGGAAAGGCAGGGTGTAAAACACCAAAATGGTACATTAGCCTGAAGGACTATTTGAAAATAAATAATCACAAAAAAAAGGTTTAAAAAAAAAAAAAAGTAAAGCAATTTTTGAAAAAAATAAATAGAACAGGTCTCCTTTTCCTTGAGATTTCACGAGGTTATCAAACATGAAAGTGCTTTGGTCCTGTTTTGCGGAACCATTGATCATTCTAGAGTATCTGTGCCATCATCATTGGAATATCTAATGGAAGTACCATTCTACAAGGCTCATTGAACTGTGATGGAAAGTGACAGAAATTCTATCATTTCTCCAGACACCATAATCCTTTTAGGCGATGACGGCAAATTAAAGTCTCCCGAAGGAGAAATAGGTTTTCATTCCATTTCACCTGAAAAAATGTTTCTGAATGAAACAGCAAAAGCTTTAAAAGCGCAATACTCAGTGAAAAAAAAAATATATATATATAGATGATGTACCAACTTCCCTCCTATGTGCTAGTTACCTAGAGTTAGTGGCGTGGACAGGCCTACACAGATGGAGAAAGTCAATGTACTCTTCCATAGTTGGACTCCACAGAAGGAGGAATGCCTGCTGGGGATAGTACACCTGAGAACATGTAGGAGACATTTACACACACATCTCAGGTTGTCTCATCATTCATTCATTCGTTGACTTGTCTTATGACAAGTTAAGATGACATCCTAGGATCATTCACACGCACACGCACACACACACACACACACACACACACACACACACACACACACACACACACACACACACACACACACACACACACACACACACACACACACACACACACACACACACACACACACACACACACACACACACACACACACACACACACACACACACACACACACACACACTAACACACCCAGTAACACACCCAGTAACACACACACACACACACACACACACACTAACACACCCAGTAACACACATACACACACACACACACACGTACTGTATATGCACCTGCTGGGACCCATATAGTATTACCAACCCCTAACGTCCGCTTAAGACACAAAAAAAATCTCCCATTTTTCTGTGACAATTAGGCAAAGATTAATAGGCGTGTCTTTTCGTTAATCCGTCCAATTGTTGAAAGATAAAAGGCTTTGGAGTGAATGCTTACTTTTGGAAATCCCAGAACAAAAGAGACTGATTAAAAAAATAAGGGCTGTATGAATATCCTGGCCAGGTCATTACAGATGTCAATAACGGGGGTCACAAAGCTGTTCAATATATGAACTCCTCATTGGAAGATTTGACTTCATAACCAGGAACATAAATATTGAGTGAATAATAAGTTTAGCTTAGGTTAAAGGGTTGCTATGGGAAATTATAGCCATACGCACATGGACTGAGTCCTAGCCCAAGGTACACGCGTACTGCATTTCCACTCCTACAAATTAACCCTTACAAAACAAAAGTTAATCCTATTCATTCATAGAGCCATGATGCAGCTATGAACTATATCCCCTTGGTTAATTATACATCTATAAGACTGCTACATTTTCAAAACATCAAAAACACGAGCGCGCTCTGATGGTGGCTGGTAAATCCTGAATTATTAAGGGGCAAGGGATAAGATACCTAATCAGAGATTAATTATTCACGTAGGAGAGCTGTTGTGTTTACAGTACGGAGGGGAGTTGTGTAATGCAACATAAAATGTATTTACATAAGCTAAAAAAGAAATATACATTCCAAACTAATCTTTTTCCTACCAAACACAGTTCAGAATATTACTCAGTTGGGGAAGGAGCAATTTAAACAGAAAAGTAGTTTAAACATGAACTACGAGACAATACACAAAGGTGGGGTGGGGGGTGGGTGGGTGGGGACCCCCCACCCCCACCCCCACCCCACCGAGATGTCAATCTCCATGAGCCCCTTATTGATAAGATCAATGGAACCTGAGCACGGCTATTAAATATCTAATGTGTTTTGGAACTTTGGGAAGATGCAGCTACAACAGTGGAGGCATTAACAGACAGAGAGAAAGAGGGGAGGGGGGGGGTAGAGAGCGAAAGGGGGGGGTGATAGACAGAGAGAGAGAACGAGAGAGAGAACGAGAGAGAGAGAGGGAGAGAGAGGGAGAGAGGGAGAGAGAGAGAGCGAGAGAACGAGAGAGAGAGAGAAAAAGAACGAGAGAGAGGGAGAGAGGGAGAGAGAGAGAGAACAAGAGAGAGCGAGAAAGAAAACAAGAGAGAGAACGAGAGAGAGAGAGAGAGAGAGAGAACGAGAGAGAGAGAACGAGAGAGAGAGAGAGAGAGAGAGAGAGAGGGGTGAGAGGCAGAGAGAGAGAGAGAGAGAGAGAGAGAGAGAGAGAGAGAGAGAGAGAGAGAGAGAGAGAGAGAGAACGAAAGAGAGAGAGTGGAGGGCTCGCCAAAGTGCATCAAAGCATCAGAGGAAAGCCTTTCTGAAAGAGATCAGGTTTTATCCACAGCCCGTTTCGGACCACAACACAATAAGCATCAGCAACAAAAAAATAGAAAAGAAGAAGTAGAAAAAAGCCCCTTATGAATAGAAAATGGCACTCTGTGACATTAGGCTAGTACAGTCAATTATGTGTTACTGGCTTGGAGAGTTACTTTACGACTGTGTGAGGGTAGAAAACAACAACAATAAGGAAAATAACAATAAAAACCGAATAGTACCGCGTTTCTGTTAAGGGAAAGTTAACGTGCGCCAATCTAGCACCCTCGTGCAATCAGTTTAGATTGAACTTTAGTCCAATGAATCTACATCATCATTACTCTCAAGAAGACGTTTTGTTCAAAGTGTGCATTAAGCCTCCATTCACACAACAACACAAAGTCTCTCTGAGCAATAAACTTCACATAACACATTTTTACACTAAAATATACGCATAATATTCTCACTGTGGAGCGCACATAGTATCGAGTCGTCTAATATTGTGCACTGATTATTGGATCTATTATACTTATCGTCTAAAAGGAGAGCGGATTGTTGAGCTGTAGTGGATACCCGGTGGCCTAACAATAACATCCTCCACGTACGTGTTTACAAACTGTGTCGTCAATATGCCCTTATTTATATTGGACCTCCGGTTTACCTTCTTCGAGCGTTGAACATAATTTAGTCCTTCGTGGTTTTAAGAACCAAGACCTTTATTGTCAAAAGGGAATGAATATATTGACTCCAAAAATATCGAATTCTGAGAATGGAATGGAAAACGCATTATGTATCAAATAATAATAAAATAAGGTGATAAGTTCTTATTCCCTCTCTACTTTAAGACCTCCCCTATCGCACTCTTTCATTTCACCTTTCTCTCTCTCTCTCTCTCTCTCTCTCTCTCGCTCTCTCTCTCTCGCTCTCTCTTTCTCTCTCTCTCTCTTTTGCTCTCTCTCTCTCTCTCTCTCTTTTGCTCTCGCTCTCTCTTTCTCTCTTACTCCTTCCTCTCTCTCTCTCTTTACCTCCCTCTCCCTTTCTATTTCTCTCTCTCTCTCTCTCACTCTCTATTTCTCTCTATCTCTCGCTCTCCCTCTCTCTTACCCCCCCTCTCTCACTCTCTCTATTTCTCTGTATCTTGCACTCCCACTCCCTCTCTCTTACCCCCCCCCTCTCTCTCTCTGTCTCTCAGCCCTATTCCACACTTTTCATTGCCCAGCTCACGTATTGAATCTGCCTGATGAAAACAGATCTCACTGCAGCTCCACAATAGAATGGCTGATGCAGGGAAGATGAAACCTAATGCATTTTTTTTTTCTATGTGCTCAAGATTGAATATAAGGCCTGACCTCCAGATGTAGTGGATCCATTTCAACAGCAGAGGTATTGTTTATGGTGAGCACAAACTCTCTCTCACACACACACACACACGCAGACACACACAACCACACACATACACACTCTCAAATATGATGGCCTACAAACAAACAAAAGGTATATAAACACAAACAATATCTCGGCAACACAAACAAACACCTCCGTCTACGGCCTTTGGAAGAGTGTCTGTAGCAACAACAAAAAAAGACACGCACCGCAAATTAAAACTTAAATTAAAATTCCATTTATTGATCCGTGTCAAGTGATGTATTCATAATGCTCTCACCTCTTGTTTGATCTGTATGGCTGCCTTAATTAGGCTGCCCAGCAGAGTGTGTCAGCACAGGCCAACTACGCAATAGGCACTCGAACAAATACGTTTCGTAACGGGTTTCATATCAGGGTTAGAAAGAGAGAGAGAGAGAGAGAGAGAGAGAGAGAGAGAGAGAGAGACAGAGAGAGAGAGAGAGAGAGAGAGAGAGAGAGAGAGAGAGAGACAGAGAGAGAGAGAGAGAGAGAGAGAGAGAGAGAGAGAGAGAGAGAGAGAGAGAGAGAGAGAGAGAGAGAGAGAGAGAGACGACTGCTTGATTTAAAAAAAAAAGAAGAAGAAGAGTCTAGCTCTTCCTCTCAGAAAAGAAACTCTGAAATAGAATTGTTCATATAGCAGATTGAGTTTCAATCTAGTTATTGGATTGGTTGTAGAGACACAACTATTCTTCTGTAACAAAAGAGCCTTTCAGTATAATAACAGTGGAAAGGCTTGCCCTTCGCTACACACAGGGATAGCCAGGAAATAGACTGACCAATCCGCTATTGTCATTCCATGAAAGGTCATGATCAAATGTGAGAGAATATGAAGATGGATTATCAATGAAAACCCCAAAGTGCAAAGCCTTCATGTGTGTCAGTTTGCCGTCAAACTACATTGAGTTAAAAAAAGAGTGTATTAGATTAGAATCCATGTTGAAAAACGTGTTAGGTAACAGTTTGAACGAGTATGAGCAAATAATCATGTAACGGTATGAAGTACATATGGAGATTGTTTTCAGTTTTTACTTCATCTACCCAGCAGTATTCAATTTTTATTTAATTTTTTCATCTTGACCTTGTTAAAGGGCTGGGAACTGGTCTGCAAACATAAGTTCTGTTCTTTCATTTTCCAAGTCAACTCTGTTTGATAGTGAGATTGTTTTACAAGGACCTTGGACCCAGTGAAGTGGGTTTCCTCCTCCAATGATTGGAAAGAGCTCCTTTTTATTTAAGGAACATCAAACACTGGCCACAATGAATACCATGCTATTGTATATTCCATGTGAGGTCCTGCCCCTACGTTCATGAACATAAACCAATAGTTTATTCTCATGTAGCCCCCAAAGCCTATGCTTATCTGTGACTCAAAGCTTTTAAATAAACAAAATAAAGTCCAGTAACTTAAAAAAAAAAAAAAGTTTTAAATCTATGCCCTACTTTGAATTTTTTTATAATACAGGAAATGATCTCCACTTTCAGTTAAATAACTCCCCCTTTCTCCAGCCAGGTGTGTGAAAACACACATACAAAAAAAAAGGAGTATCTTAGCATGCTTGCATTAGATTAGGCTTTAGATGTAAGGTGCCATTATGGAGAGCCATTCAGTACCAGACGTTAAGCAAACCAGCTCTGATTTCTTGCGTTTCTTATAAATGCAATTATGGTTTGAAGATGATAATTTCAGGCATACTGGAGCTGTTTGCATTGAGCTGAGAGGCAGCAATCAGGACTGTATTCATGGTGGAGGTTTGACGGATTGACCGATGCTAGCTGTCTACACTGCAATGACATCAATGATGGATTTACCCACAATCCACTGGGCTCTACTGCTGACATGGCAACCGCAGACAGTCTCCAAGATTCGTTTCTTTTTTATTCCTTCCAAACCCCTGTCTAAAAAAGATATGGTATGTAGCCTTTCAAATATTTACAGTAGCTTAATATAGATAGCACTTAGATTGTCTCTTTAACAGTTTTCCAATTTTCTGAATTATCACAGTAATACAGAATGCAGTCTGGGAGGCTAAAAGAAGAGACCAAATACTTTCCAGTTTTTAGAGCATGGTCTCCATAAGTCTGTTTCAGAGACAGTGTTTCAGCTAGTCTACTGTTTGTTGTGTCTATAGTTTTTCATGTCTATGGTTTGTTGTGTCTATAGTTTACATCCCCTGGTCAAGGTGCTGTAACAGATTACAAAACATCTTCTCTGGAACACCAACAGCGTTACGTTAAAGAGCCAACATAAGCACAGACCCTCAGTGGAATACTACGACGACAACTATCAGCAACGAGAAGAGGTGCACATTACACCACCAATACCCGTCAAAACAGCATCAGCAACAATACGCTGTAGCCATTACATCAACATGTCTCTGTTTCTGCACTAAGAGGCTGGGCCTGTCTCAACCATATAACTATTTCTATCAGTACCAGCTTGATAATATTATACACTATATCGACCAGCTTGATTGTATAGGATGTGTATATGTTTAAAACTATACAGTATCAAGTAAATATCTATTTGTATCAATACCAGCCTAAAACTATATTATTTATATAACTATTTCCATCAGCTTGATAATAAATTAAACTAAATCAACCATATAACTAAATAAATAAAACATTTGACCTGCTGCAGGTACTATACTGCATAGTCTACTGTATTATGCTTTAACTTTGTATCCCAACAGACCTTATTTTACTCCCATATGAAGGCCATTTTAAACTAGTCTGGTACTTGCAGAGAGCCATTTTAAACTAGGCTGGTATTCAAAGAGATACAGTCCATTTAAACTAGTCTGGTATTCACAGAGAGCCATTTTAAACTAGTCTGGTATGCACGGAGAGCCATTTTAAACTTGTCTGGTATTCAACAGGGGTCATTTTAAACTAAACTGGTATTCAAAGAGGGACATTTTAAACTAGTCTGGTATTCAAAGAGAGCCATTTTAAAGTAGTCTGGTATTCAACAGGGGTAATTTTAAACCAGTCTGGTATTCAAAGAGGGACATTTTAAATTAGTCTGGTATTCAAATAGATACATTTTAAACTAGTCTGGTATTCAGAGAGAGCCATTTTAAACTAGTCTGGTATTCGCAGAGGGCCATTTAAACTAGACCGGTATTTACTGATGGTCAATTAAAACTTGTCTGGTCTTCACAGATGGTTGTTTTTAAACTAGTCTGTGAGGGCCATTTTAAACTAGTCTGGTATTCACAGAGAGCCATTTTAAACTAGTCTGGTATTCAAAGAGAACCATTTTAAACTAATCTGTGAGGGCCATTTTAAACTAGTCTGGTATTCAAAGAGGGCCATTTTGAACTAGTCTGGTATTCAAAGAGGGCCATTTTAAACTAAACTGGTATTCACTGATGGTCATTCTTTAAATCGACAAGAATTCACTGACGGTCGTTTTAAACTCGCCTGGAATTCACAGAGATACATTTTAAACTAGTCTGGTACCCACAAAGGGGCCATTTAAAATTTGGCTGGTACTCACTAAGAAATATAGTTTTAATTTATCTGGTACTCACCGAGGGCATCTGACTGGAGAGCAGGTGTCCGTCCTGGGCCAGCATGTTGGACATCATGAGGGCGGGCAGCTCCGGGTAGGAGTAGGGGTTGATCAGTCCATTGTGGGGCAGGGTATGGCAGAGGTAGCCTGAGTCGTGTTCCATCAGATGGAGGAGAGGGGCATCAGGGTGGTTCGGCGGGGTGATGGGGGGGATCTCGTAATCTTCGTCACCTGCTCCTCCTCCGTTACCGCTGTTTCCTCCTCCTCCTCCTCCTCCTCCCCCTCCTCCTCCTCCTCCTCCACCTCCTCCACTCTGCCCTGTGTAGCTCTGAATATAGAGACAGGGAGAGAGAGCTCAAAGTGAGGATGTTGTGTTGGTCAAATAATCATAGTGATTGGTCATTTTGAGTCAGATTAGATTTGTAGGCTTTCTAAGACAGGAGAAGAAAGGTTTTTATAATTGCCTCAGTAGACTTTCAAATGCCCAAATAGACCTGCGCATCAACACTAAATTCTTAGAACAACCATTTTTCAGTTATTATATGCTGATTAGTTATCAAAAATAACCCTAATCATACCATGCAATTATCTTTTTTCATGTTTAATTTGTTAAGTGGCCAGGAAATGAAAACATCTATTGCTTTTAGCATCTGAATAGAACAAAAAATGTCAATACAATATGGCAGGGTCAATGTAACATAAAAAAAGGGACTCAGACCAGGTTTCCCAGAGAAACGGTGAAAGGAAAGACAGGGAAATTCAACGGGGGAATGAAAAGCAATTTTGTCTCAGGCCATCTGACTTGACTCTCATTGTAATGACGGAGTCAAATTAATCATCACAAATAATATTCCAGTGTCAGCCATTCAAGGGGTTTTTAATAGAATTTTTATGATTCATGTCTGGCGGTATACATCAAACAGTCAGTTCTGCAACATTTCAGAAATCAATTCAGTATCATCTTTGTGTAGACTGTCATCCACGGCGTGCAAAGAGGTCATTTATCTCTCAAGCAGATACTTTGAAAATAGAAGGGACAAGGGTAGAGGTGGAAAGATACTCACTAGGCAATCCCATTTTCTCTCCCTCTCTCTCTCTCTCTCTCTCTCTCTCTCTCTCTCTCCCTCTCTCTCTCTCTCTCTCTCTCTCTCTCTCTCTCTCTCTCTCTCTCTCTCTCTCTCTCTCTCTCCCTCCCTCTTTCTGTCTCTCTCTGTCTAGATGCCTGCTTTTCTGTATCCCTTCCTCTCTCTCTCTCTCTCTCTCTCCCTCCCTCTGTCTCTCTCTCTCTCTCTCTCTCTCTCTCTCTCTCTCTCTCTCTCTCTCTCTCTCTCTCTCTCCCACCCTCTCTCTATTGCTCTCTCCCTCCTTCTCTCTGTCTCTCTCTCCCTCCCTCTTTCTCTCGGTCTCTATCTCTCCCTCGCTCCCTCTCTCTCTCCCTCCCTCTGTCTCTCTCTCCAACTCTCTATCTCTCTCTCTCTGTCTCTCTCCCTCTCTCTTTCTCTCTCCCTCTCTCTATCTCGCTCTCTCTCTGTCTCTCTCCCTCTCTCTTTCTTTCTCCCTCTCTCTTTCTCTCTCCCTCTCTCTCTCTCGCTCCCTCCCTCTCTCTCTCTCTCTCTCTCTATCCCCCCCCCCCCACACTTTAAAGGCTAAAGAACTCAAAGCTAAGAGCAAAAGCAGGACCTAACTGAGGAATATTTTACAGAGATCTAATGCTTGTGGTAAAATTCCAGGCTGATTTAATGCGTTTAACTTGTAAATGTGTGGAGCAGTCACTGTGAGATAAAAGCAAAACGGCTGCACAACAACAACAACAACTCAGCTCCAATCCGGTCACGACTACGAAAGTCGTAATTGCAATTTATTACGTATTGTAGAGATGGAAATGTACAAAGGAAAAAGGAACACAACACTTAAAAAATATATATTTTATCTGCCCGCACTTTACCCTTGAAAAAAAAAAGAAAAAAAAAAGTAATTGCTTCAATTTGATTTACTTTGTCCCAGTACTGTCTGCAAAGCCATGGATATTAATTTTCCAAACGGCCCTTTGAAGACAGATGTTTTTGCAAACCTTCAGGGATCGTGTTATTGTTTGGGCTAATGGACAAGAAAACGAACATTTCCTGAGATTCAATTTCCCTCATAATTGTTGGAAGGAAACTGAATTGTCTGTTGTAAACACTGGAGGCATTGTGTGAAGTGTCTCCCCTCTGGGCCCATAGGGACCCTCCCATCGCCATGACCACACACCACGTGTCAGTTTGGCTTCCCTTTCACCTCAACTCTCTGTGTGTCTAGCAGAACCTACGTGTTAAATAAATAAAATCTAACTTCAAAAAACAATATGTTTCATTAAGACAGCTATCGCGCTTGGACAGAATGACAGGCATGTGCATTGGCCTGAAGATAAACGACCGTATCTCTGAATCACAAAGTGGCCCTTCTAGCTGGTACTGGTAAAAAGTGTAAAAAATAAATAAAAAAAGCCCATTTTTTCTGAGTTGGAGCCTCCTTTGAGCTTTCTAGTTTCCAGTCCAAAGATGAATCTTTGTCACTTTCCCCTATTTTGATAAAGAAAAATTATCAAAGTAAAGAAATATTTATCCTCGTCTACTAAATGTTCTCAGTTTTAAAGGAGAACAGGTAGAAAAAAAGAAAAGCTATGTGCCATGGGTTACTGTGAAGCCCTTACTTCTGATGCCCTTGATGAGAAAATATAAATACAAAGGACGTTCCCTGCTGAATTGTTGCCAGGTAAATTATTCATACACTGTGCTTGCATTCAAAATGAAAATTCATGTAGAGAGTGTACCATCTCGCAAATGCATACTCTTTCTTCTATAAAAGTATAATCCAAACAAAAGCTACGCTTTTCAAGGCTCATATGTGCCAGCATATGTTCTTCTCTCATATCTCAATACCTTCCAACTTAAGTGTAGGAACTCTCAATAGATTTCAACACACATTCTACATGGGTTTGTTTTTCTCTCACAATGAACCATAAATATATAATTTCCATAACGGACAGTCTTTGGCTTGAATCGATATCCCTTCCATTGCATTTTTTTTTCTGTCCATTTCTTTTTGTTTCTCTGTGTATGTGATTAATCTGTGCAGTGTGAAAGCTAAACATTGCGTTGTGTTCTCATTAATTGGAAGAGTATCTTCTGAGACTTGAGTGTCTCAGAGTGTCTCAGAGACTCTGAGAGTGCAGTTACACACACACACACACACACACACACACACACACACACACACACACACACACACACATACACAGTCACACACACGCACGCACACACACACACACACACACACACACACACGCACACACACACAGACACACACACACACACACACACACACACCTTTCCTTCAAGAGAAACAGATGAACTGACAGTTGGCGTGTGGGGGGGGAGAGGGGGGGGGGAGAATAACATCAATTGGGAAGCTCTCCAAGTTGTTGTTTTTTAAATGTATTATGTATTTATGTGTTATTGGCATGGACTGGAGGTCTGAAAAGTATTTCCTCCTGAATGTGGGAGAGCTTCTGAGAGCTTCCCATGATGTACACGCTCACAAACTGGAGCCTGTTAGCAATACATTGTTGTTTATTACAATGTGGATAATTATTATACACATTTTATGTATTGAGCAGGGTACGGCATCTAAATCTTGGCTAGCATGAAGTCAATGAATATTGAATAGGAAAAATATCAAAGGGATTTAGGAATTTGTGTTTTTTGTGGGGGATCAAACTATACCTTTTCCTGTATGTCATCTAACTTCTATTTCAAAGCCCATTGGCAAGCGATATTACATATATGCAAATGAGCGTGTTTATATTTGTAATGAAGTTATCCACATCGGTTCCCTGTCATTATCAAAGTGGCAGAGTCTCATTCCCCTCAGTCGCCATGGGGACAAAAGTATGTCAAGAAAAGTTGTGTGGCATGCTGTGCAATGTTTTGATTTGAAGTCTTCCCCAGACTTCTCAAGACTGTGTTGGTTTCTCTGGAGGGTCCCAAATCTGCCTAGCAACTAATGTGCACTTATCTGCCTATTGGATGGCTTTGTCACATCGTGATTTATCCTTACGCTCCTTCGTAACTGTCATCAAACTGCCATCCCCACCACTCTCTCTCTGCCCCACTCCCCTACACCTCTTTCCTCATCCTCCCATCCACACCCCACCTCCCAACTCCACCCCTCTCCTTCTCCATCCTCCCATCCACACCCCACCTCCCAACTCCACCCCTCTCCTTCTCCATCCTCCCATCCACACCCCACCTCCCAACTCCACCCCTCTCCTTCTCCATCCTCCCATCCACACCCCACCTCCCAACTCCACCCCTCTCCTTCTCCATCCTCCCATCCATACCCCACCTCCCAACTCCACCCCTCTCCTTCTCCATCCTCCCATCCAAACGTCTCCTGACCCCACCCCTCTCCTTCTCCATCCTCCCATCCAAACGTCTCCTGACCCCCACTATCACCACCGCCCCTCTTTTTGCCATCCTCCCATCCCCACGCTCTCCCCCTTTACCCCCCCCTTCCTCACCCCCCCATCCCTCCCCCGCCCCAGTCTGACTCACTTATCTTGCTCTTCCATGAGCTTTGACTCTCAGTAGATTTGAAAGGAGGGAGGGAAATGGGGATGGAAATGGGGAGGAAGGGGGGGGGGGGTGGGGGAGGATTATTTTAGTAGGCTCATTCATTTTTATTAACACTGGCACTGCACCCAGAGGGATACCATCATGCTCACTTACAAACAGGGATTCCATGGACGGGACGAGCAAACTAGCGTTTGGTTTGTCAGCTGTTGGAAAACGCCACCGGAGAAAACAAGAGGCACGGAGGTTTGTTTTAGTTAAATGAGCGTTTAGTTTCACAAGGAATCATCTGGGCAGCTAGGACACTGCTCTCTCTCTCTCTCTCTCTCTCTCTCTCTCTCTCTCTCTCTCTTTCTCTCTCTCTCTCTCTCTCTCTCTCTCTCTCTCTCTCTCTCTCTCTCTCTCGCTCTCTCTCCATCTCTCTCTCTTTTTCTGTCTCTCTAACTTTCTCCTCCCTCTCTCTCTCATCTCTCTCTAGCGGTCCTTAGGCTCTTTAATTAAAGCCATCAGCTGTGTTCCTCGTTTACAACATAATGTCAGTGATATCAACACGCCACAAAGGCCTCTCTAGAATAACACAGATAGAGAGGGGGGGGGGGGGGGGGGGTGATCCGGTTACTGTCACCCTACACCTCTCCTGCCCCAGCCATCGCCCCCCATGCCCCCTTGCCCTCCCTGCCCCCCCAGCCCCCCTGTCCCGACTACATGCTTCTAACCCGGAGCCCTGCTGGTCCTGCCACCCTGCTCCTATTATCATCCTCTCTCTCTTTCTCTTTCTCCCCCTTCTCTCTCTCCCTCACTGTCTCTCTCTGTCCCTCCCTCTTTTTCTCTCTCTCTTTCTATGTATCTCTCTCTCCCCTCTCTCTTCCACCCCCCTCCCTCTCTCTCCCCTCTCTACCCTCCATCCCTCCCTTCCTCCTTCCCTCCATCCCTCCATCCCTACCTCCCTGCAGTATTTATCCGTCACTTTGGTACTATTTGAATATTTGGAGAATTTGAAATTTCAGCCCTCTTAGTTTCTGTCCCCTACATGGGGGATGATGGGGGGATGATCGAGGGATGAGAAAAGGAAGACAGAAGAGAGAAGGAAAAAAGGGCCAACTCACGAGACTGAGAAAACACAGCGTTCTAGTCTAGGAGACAAACCACACCATGCTCAAAATACCCTAGCCACAGATATTTGTATATATCGCCATACTGCCAGGGAAAAATTACAAATTTGTCAAGCCATGTCATCTGTTACAACAACAAAATCAGTCACAAGTGTAGGTAGAATGGACTAGTACTACCGAAAAGGCACAAAAAGAGAGATTATTATAAAAAGCCATTAAGGGAAAAAAAAGCATGTCCTTCACCAGATGGTCCCATTCCTCTCTCTGAAGAGATGATTACAAACCAACCAAAGACGGAGAGAGAGAGAGAGAGAGAGAGAGAGAGAGAGAGAGAGAGAGAGAGAGAGAGAGAGAAAGAGAGAAAGAGAGAGAGAGAGAGAGAGAGAGAGAGAGAGAGAGAGAGAGAGAGAGAAAACGGAAATAAACCTCCTAATTTGCAGATCCTTTCTTCCTCTCTTTCCTTTTCATGTCTTCCTCCTCTTCCTCCTCTCTTCCTGATCCCAGGCCACGTCTTCTCCGGCCCGAGCCCAAGGTCAAAGGTCGTCTTCATTTGATGGGATGCCAGGCCAGATTAGAATCAGGGCTTTAGCGCCACGTCCTATTTCATTATGCCTCTGACTCATCACCCGTGTCACAGGGGTCGCACTGATTTGATTGGCTGACAGAAATGATATAATTTGTGTTTAACCCTAGGCAGTAGGAGCTCTGAGTGGCGTACTAATGCATTTTGCAAAGATAGGGCAACCCTCTCCACGAGAGACTAATTTGAAGTGGCACACCGCGGAGTTGAAGGAGATGCCGAGACTACTGCTCAATGTTCCCGGGTTCAAATAGGATAGGGTTATTTTCAGTCCAAAAAATAAACAGTTACCTATTTTTTCACTTTCTTTCTCTCTCTCTCTCTCTCTCTCTATCGCTCTCTCTCTCTCTCTCTCTCTCTCGCTCTCTCTCGCTCTCTCTGTCTCTCTCTCTATCGCTCTCTTTATTTTTTGTTCTCTCAGTCTCTCTCTCTCTCTCGCTCTCTCTCTCTCTCCTCTCTCTGTCTCTCTCTCTCGCTCTCTCTCTCTCTCTCTCTCTCTCTACTCTCACTCCTCTCTCTATCTCTCCATTCATCTCTCTCTCTCTCTCTCTCTCTAATGACGTGATGTGCTCTGTAAAGAGGTGGTCCGCAGAGAGGTGGAGTCGCCGTCGACAACAAACAGGTCATTATTGCTGCACATTCAAGTGGAACCGAAATGACATTTAAATATCCGAGCAGCCAGAGACACTGACCACCGCGGACGACGACCCCGCCAGGCCAGACAAAGAATCGGGGTTAATGAAGAAGAACCAGAGGAGGACCAGACGCAGCATAAAGGACAAAATGTGTGTTTACTGGGAGACCGATGGGGGTTTGGGGCGGGGGGCCGGGGGCCGGGGGCGGGCACCACAACAGATGTTATCTCTGATTGGCTAAATGGATTGTAGATTTAATAAGCATGTGTTTTATTTGTGTTTTCTATTCGGGATATGACGTGCGTGGGAGACGAGGAGTTCAGACGCGGCGCGTCGTCATGGCGATAACGCGCGCACCGTGGATGCTCGTCGGTGCGGACGGAGCGAGAGAGCGAGAGCGTCGCTAACGAGATGGGAGAGCAAAGCAGCAGAAAACCCAGAGTTCAGGCTCCAGCAGCCATTTACAGAGGAGGTTACCCCTCTTCTTCTTCACTGCCTCTGGGTGACTCAGGGAGAATGGAGGGAGGAGGAAGAGGGGAGACCAGGGAGGGAAGGGGGGAGATCAGGGAGGGAAGGGGGGAGGGAAGGGAGGGAAGGATGGAAGAGGGGAGAGAAGAGGGGAGGGAAGAGGGGAGGGAAGAGGGGAGACCAGGGAGGAAAGGGGGGAGACCAGGGAGGAGGGGGGGAGGTCAGAGAGGGAAGTGGGGAGATCAGGGACGGAAGGGGGGAGATCAGGGAGGAGGGGGGGAGACCAGGGAGGGAAGGGGGATGACCAGGGAGAGAAGGGGGAAGATGAATCTGACATTTCAAACGAGCGTTGTAATCAAACTTATTGGCTGACAGAAAGGATCTAGGATCAGCTCCCACAGCAGTTCTGTCTGTCCCGTAGACAGCAGCCTTCTCTGTCTGTCCCATAGACAGCAGCCTTCTCTGTCTGTCCCATAGACAGCAGCCTTCTCTGTCTGTCCCATAGACAGCAGCCTTCTCTGTCTGTCCCATGTCATTCTCTGTCTGTCCCATAGCCTTCTCTGTCTGTCCCATAGACAGCGGCCATGTCTTCTCTGTCTGTCCCATAGACAGCGGCCATGTCTTCTCTGTCTGTCCCATAGACAGCGGCCATGTCTTCCAAAGAGAGGGAACTTCAGTGCCTCTTTCTTTCTGTTCTGCCAGGTTTAACAAGGAAGCAGCCATGGATGGGCTACATCCACACTGCAAGGCCCACAAGCCATTGAACAGGGCCAAGGATAATCCGCCGAGCATCCTGGGTATTGGAGTATTTTCTCCTCATTGTTCAGTTGTTCATCGATGGCGTTAGGGCAACAGTGATTTAGCCTCGAGGTCAACATTACAAAACTAATTATCGATTATAAAAAAATAAAACGTATTGATTACAATTACGTCGTTAATTAAATTATGTTTTAAAATGGAGGTTGAACAAGGGCACCACAGAGCGCAGGGAGGTGTGTGTGTGTGTGTGTGTGTGTGTGTGTGTGTGTGTGTGTGTGTGTGTGTGCGTGCGTGAGTGCGTGCGTGTAAGTGTGTGTGTGTGTGTGTGTGTGTGTGTGTGTGTGTGTGTGTGTGTGTGTGTGTGTGTGTGTGTGTGTCGCAGCTCATTCTGTTGTGACAATAGTGACAACAGGAGTGCTGATGGTACTGTCTAAACAAACACCTATTATACAAAGCCATTGTCACGACCCTGTCCCGGACAGACCAGTGTGTGCTTACAGAGAGAGAACGGCCGAAGGGGCTTTATTTGCTAGTGTGTGTGTGTGTGTGTGTGTGTGTATTTGTGGCACTGTGTGTGTGTGTGTGTGTGTGTGCGTGTGTGTGTGTGGGTGCCAGTGCACTGCATATCGTTTGGTCAATGATTTCTCTGAGCTTATGTGTTAGCATTATCTGCATGTAGACGACAGCCTTATAGTGTCAGGGCGTGACTACACATTTTATTGTTTGCATGGAACAATAGCTCCTATTTACTGCGTGTGTGTGTGTGTGTGTGTGGAGGGGGGGTGCCCATTTTACGTGTGTGCCCGTGTGTGTGTGTGTGTGTGCCCGTTTTATGTGTGTGTGTGTGTGTGTGCCCATGTGTGTGTGTGTGTGTGTGTGTGTGTGTGTGTGTGTGTGCCCATGTGTGTGTGTGTGTGTGTGTGTGTGTGTGTGTGTGTGTGTGTGTGTGTGTGTGTGCCCATGTGTGTGTGAGGTGC
>JAPMUY010001016.1:0-15000 GCA_026901105.3 Galaxias olidus
GTGGGAAGCTAGGTGCTGAGAGATTTCTATGACAGTTGGTAATGACCCTGTAATGTAATGCAATGTTACATTAAAGGTAATGTAATGTTAAATTAAAGGTAATGCAATAAAATGTTACATTAAATGCAATGTAATGTTACATTAAAGGTAATGTAATGTAATGTTACATTAAAGGTAATGTGATGTAATATAATGTTACATTAAAGGTAATGTGATGTGAGTGCCTGCAGAGTGTCTTCTAGTGATGTTGTGTAAAAGAGATTATTTTGACAGTTGGCAATGGCCCTGTAATGTAATGTAATGTCATGTAATGTTACATTAAAGGTAATGTAATGTAATGCAATGTGACATTAAAGGTAATGTTATGTCATGTTACTTTAAAAGGTAATGTAATGTGATGTAATGTAATGTAATGTAATGGGAGTGCCTGCAGAGTATCTTCCAGTATGGGAACAATGTGAATCAACATGGCCTGTCACTGGTCCCTGAGGCCTCACCATCACTCACATTCACAGCCACTGCTCAGGGTGAAGGATGAGCGTCTGTGTACTGGGGGTGTGTGTGTGTGTGTGTGTGTGTGTGTGTGTGTGTGTGTGTGTGTGTGTGTGTGTGTGTGTGCTAGATGCTGCATGTGTTTGTGTGTGTGTGGGGGGATGAGTTTTTGTGTGTTTGTGTGTGTGTGTTTGTGTGTGTGTGTGTGGTTGTGTGTGTGTTTGTGTGTGTGTGTGTGTGGGGGGGGGGGGGGTGGTTGTGTGGTTGTGTGTGTGTGGGGGGGGTGTGTGTGTGCGTGTGTGTGAGTGCGTGTGTGTGTGTGTGTGGGGGGGTGAGTTTGTTTGTTACTGATCCATAAGACTCTCACTGAATGTACCTGAATTCTTCTCTCAGCTCTTTTTTTGAGAAAGCTAAATATGGCCGCCATTCTCTGAGTTCAGATGACTTCAGTGTGTTTGTGCGTGCGTGCGTGCGTGTGTGTGTGTGTGTGTGTGTGTGCGCGTGCGTGTGTGTGTGTGTGTGTGTGTGTGTGTGTGTGCGCATGCGTGTGTGTGTGTGTTTAAGTTGCTATAGCGTATCTGTCTATGTGGTGAATGACTGAGTTCCCAGTCTAAAGCATTACTCCTGAGTCTACCCGGTCACAGTGTCCCTATAACACTCTGTCTAACCAGCGGCCACACTGTGAAGTGTAGGTGCTGTGATTCCTATTACACTGTTTCACCAGCGGCCACACTAAGGAGAGGATAAAGACCAAACAGGAGAGACTTACCACAGAGAAGACTATTCAGTTAGAAGTCATTTATTTTGAAATCTTACCTCCATCGCCTTGACAACGCATCCTAGCAAACGAGGATCTCCATCATCTATCATGCCATCAAAAACGTGAGTACATGGCCTTTAAAAAGACGCCATTTTGTTTTGGTCTTTTATTAACATCTTGGGACCAGTCAAGTATAAGGGGCCGTGTCCACTGAACGCATTTTTTTTAACTTCCTGCGCCTCTTCCCCGTTCATTATTAATGTGAAGACATGCCTGGCGCACTGCTTTTTCAAAGCAGCACGCCTTGCGTCTTTTTGAGCTGCGTTTTTCCATTTTTGGCGGAGCGCTGGTAAAGCGCGTTGAAAACACATGTTTTAATGAAAAGGCGCAGCGCCTCTCGTTTTAGCGCGTTCAATCCACACACTAAGTAGGTTTTTTTATTTGCTGGATAATTATGTTTGCATGGGTTTTTCACATAAGCTGTGTGGGTAATTATGCAATTAATTAATTTTATAATTTATAATATTTTAAAGCTGCTCATTTCAGTTCAATGTTTCATGAAATTATTAAGCCTTGTTTTGGCCTTGTACCGTGCCTTAGGTTTAACATGCAACATATTTATGATTTTATTTATAAACCACATGTTCACTCTCTGTCACACACACACTAACACAGCCTGGTAGATAACCACATGCTTCCTTATTGGTCATGCTATGTCATATTTCAGCTGAGCCGGGTTGTGTTGGGGATTTTACGACGCTGTACTAAGACACACACACACACACACACACACACGCAAACACACACGCACACACTCACACGTGCAAACACACACACACACACACACGGTCATATTTCCTTTGGTATGTGTTCACTCTTTAAGTGGGACGTGTTCTGCACATCTTTTTTTAGGAAACAGTTGTGAACAATTACTATGTACACAAACTCCTCCTCTTTGATGATGTTCATTTCTCTCTTCTAGTTCTCCCTCTCTCTCTCTCTCTCTCTCTCTCTCTCTCTCTCTCTCTCTCTCTCTCTCTCTCTCTCTCTCTCCACTTTTACTCAGATGTTAAAGTGTTACGGGGTTTCCCCCCTCTGATTTGCGGAGGGGAGGATCAGATGATCAGTCTCGAGTTCCGTTTGTTCTTGTCGGGACACGTCCAACTGTCCAACTGTCGCGCCACAGGAAGTCACTCAAATCGCGTGAGATTAATCCTCTGCTGAATCACACGAACACACTCACACTGTCTCTGCTGTCTGCACACGCACACACACACTCACACTGTCTCTGCTGTCTGCACACGCACACACACACTCACACTATAGCTGCTGTCTGTGCTGAGATCTTGACACTCTATCAATCAAAGCAAATGGTCTCCAGTAAACAGACTCCAGTGGATCTGCAGTGTCGCTGACCGTACAAAAGTCCATTCACAGATTCCTTTTGGTATAAGTTGTTTTTATTATTAGTTTTGGTATAAATCATTTTGTATTATGGGGTGGTTCCAAAACTGATCAGCATGCCATGCAATACACATAATTATTACTGTACTATTAGTATTATATACAATATGGACCATTGTGTGTGATGAATTTCCTGTTATATAGTTAATCTGACCTAATGTAAGCTGTCCCGGCGTTGCACACAGACATGTTGAGTTGTTTTCTGACGCGTCCCCCTCTCTGAAGTGTCAGTGCTGTGATCTCCTGGATGTCATTCATTTATGAGACAATCTTAAGCACCTCTGGAACCTGAGAAACACTCCTATTCGGGGTCAAGGTGCAACTGACATGTACCCTATAAGAAGCGGACCTTCTATATACCTATATAAGACCAAATGTTTAGCTTGGGAGTGTGCAGTGTAAAGATGACAGTATTATTGTAGGCCACTAATCACCATCACTATATTGGTTAAAAATGTCTGTATGATTATTTTCAATGTTTTGGTAGGAAGAACCAGGGTAGAGGGTCTAGTCATTTGTATTTTTCCAATAACTGACTTTTTGTAATTGTTCATTGTTTTAAGATTGATACTGAAGAATTCAGTTTGTGGTTCTGGTGAGTGAATTTTTCTATATTTTATATTATTCTGTTATTATTGCTGAAATACCGTGACACTGTCTGGTCCTGTGGGTGGACCAGTGTTTACGGCCTGCTTTGAAAGATTAGATGGATGCTTTTTCCCCCCCGTGTATTTTGACTGATACTTCCACTTTTCTTCATAGTCTTATGTTTTAGTAGTAGAGTCATTTATTTTACAGATGTAAATAAGGCTTATGTGGAATGTTAAGGATGTTGCCATGGTGATACAGTCATGAATATGAATGGGACTTCCTTGCTTAACCTTTGATCAAACTCTCGTTCTTTGATTTTACCTTCTATCTCCCTTTCTTTTTATCTCCCTCTATCTCCCTTGTTCTATCTTTTCCTTTTTTCCTCTGGTACTTTCTGTCTGTATGTGACATAGTGGGGGGAGGTATAATAATAATAATAATAATAATAATAATAATAATAATAATAATAATAATAATAATAAGTAAAGTACCTTAACCTAGGACACTTCAGAAATAAAAGTAAGTATTAAATATGGTAATATATATATATATATATACATACAGGATATATACTGTATATATGTATGTATGTATATTTATGTATATAATATAGATCTATGTATACTGTGTATATATATATATATATATATATATATATATATATATATATATATATATATATAGTATATATATATATATATATATATATAGAAACATACTCTAGTAATATATTTCTAAAGGTTAAACAATTAGCTGTGTGTCATGTTTCCTTTCAAAGACACAAAGCATCTTCTGATTATTGCCAGTAATCTACATTCAGTCCAAAACATGTGTAGGGGAAAATAAAGGTAAAGGAAAAATAAAAGTTGGAAGAATGCATGATTTACCTTGCCTGGCGAGAGACCAGAATTCTCTTTTGAAATGTACTGGTTACGACTTCCAAATGAGTCATTGCGTAGGTCTATAATGTAACCCTAGCCAGCTGGCATGTGGAGTTAAGAGTAAGAGTGAGTTATACTCCATCTGTTCTGTGGTGGTGAGATGGCATTTTAGTGAGCATGATTGAAGTCAATGCCATGACTCCGGGGTGTGTGTGTGTGTGTGTGTGTGTGTGTGTGTGTGTGTGGTGTGTGTGTGTGTGTGTGTGTGTGTGTGTGTGTGTGTGTGTGTGCGTGCGTGTCTAAGGGAGAAATGAGTGTGAGCTTCAGCTGTCACCGCTGTCATAGCATAGCAGCAGAGTCCTTCTCCGTCAGAGTGTCGCTGAGGAGAGTGAAGGATGGGTCTTTACAATGAACAGGGGTAAACATTATGAATGCTTTCATAAAACAGATCATAAATATTATGATACAGTGATGTACCGTAGTTACACATCTTTACTTCAGTTACTTTACTTAATAGTTGTTGATGTGTACTGATGAGAAACCAATCTTGATTTTGTTCTTAAACTTTGTACTTAAACTTGAGCTAAATCAAAGCAAACTTCACACCTGCTAATCTAAAGTTTCCACAATAGTTGGTGTATATCACATCAGGTAGGCATTGTTACCGTATTTATCTTTTATTTGTATTTATATCACATCAGGTAGGCATTGTTACCGTAGTATTTTTGAAATGGACACTTTACATTTTGCTCTATCAAAACCGTTCTGGTTTTCCAACCTCAGATTTTACAGTCGCTGATCTCTGTTGTGTCTTTTTATTTGAATGATGTCCACATGAATGACAACATCTTTGTTCACAGATTTTCTCTTCAAGGTTTCATCTATAGTCTTTTGGCATGCTGTGCTATCCACCATTGTGTTCTCATTCCCCTTGTTTTCTAAGGGAGCTAGAGGATTTGACAGAATGTTTTCTGCTGTTTCTTTTACTTTCAAGGATACAAGACTAACAACATCTAACTAAAAGTCTTATCTAATATACATTGTATGTTAGCATGCTATGCTAACCACCATCTTGTTCCCATGCCCTCACCTGGTTTTTAAGGGAGTCTATACAGGAGGCAGAGGAGATGCTTGTCAAAGAGAGGGGGGCTTCTGATCGGGACGGGTCGGTCCATAATGGGATAAACGGTCGTTCTTCCATCAACGGGCCTCTGGCCAATCGGCAGCGTCTCAGCAGAGTCTCTATGCCCTCAGAGAATGACATGATCTATGTGGGTATGTACCGCCTCTGGCTGCTCATTGGTCCATTTGGCCTGTCCGTCAGTCAATAAGGAAGATAATGTGTGTCACATCCTGTTAGGCTGGTTCCTGTTTCATTTCACGTTGATCAGAGGTACAGTTGTTTAGTGTTTTGGAGAAAGTTATTGTCATGTGTTAGTATTTTTTTCAGGCACATTTTGAAATGTTTTAAAAATGAATTGCCTAATTATTTACTTTTATTGTGGAACATTTAAACAATATATTAGCACAATCAATGGAGATATTTATAGGAGAAATGTACATACTGTACAGGCATGTTTGTGTGTGGATGAAAGATGGACCAGACAGGTTCCCAGTTAAGAAGCCTCATCTGGGTTAGGGTTAGAGGTTAAAGGTTAATAGAGAGTGTAATTTTAGGTTATGCATGTTAATGGAAGCACTAGGCTCATCATCAAATGTTTACAACTACCTGAAAAAAAAGAATTGGATTTCTCTTTGCCTCTTAAAAATACCTTGTGTGTGTCTGTCTGTTTGTGTGTGTATGTATGTGTGTGTTTGTCTGTGTGTATGTGTGTGTGTTTCTGTGTCTGTGTGTGTGTGTTTGTGTCTTTGTGTGTGTGTGTGTGTGTGTCTGTGTGTCTGTGTCTGTGTGTGTGTGTGTGTCTGTGTCTGTGTGTTTGTGTGCGTGTGCGCGTGCGCGTGTGTGTGTGTCTGGCTCAGTGGGCGGTTGGAGCAGAGACGACCCCTCTTGCCCTGTGGAGCAGTTCTGCACCCAGCACAACGAGTGGAAGATGAGCGCCCCTATGACCCGTCACCGCGGCGACGCCGGAGTGTGCGCCCTCAACGGTGTCATCTACACGGTCGGGGGGTGCGATGACGTAACCTGTGTCAGCAGCGTGGAGAGGTGGGCTCACCAATTAGACACGCTTCATTGATTGTATTGATCAGTAAATTGGGAAGTCAGATCAACCAGGATAATATCTCACGAGTAACATTTGTTATATTAACAGGCAGACATAAAGAAAACGTGCAGATAACCCCCCCCCCCCACACACACACACACACACGCACAAAAAACTAACTTTTCACAAAAGGGTAAGGCATGTTTACATTTCGATATGCACAGGACATGATGTATAATATCCATTATGCCATACTCCAAGATGAGCACTTCAAAAACAATATTTTAGAATGGACTTGGGTTGAGAGCAGATATGTCACTAGGGTTTTCAAGTGGGCACCCTCCATCCCAGATGTTTCGTTAATTTGAGCTCACGACACCTCCAGAAGGCTTAACGGTGAGCAATGACGTCTCAGAGCCACCCCCCTCTATATCCGCTCTCGGCACGGCCAGATAAGCCCAGTTAGTTATAGCCCTGGAAAGAATCTGAATGGTTTGGAGGGATTATGAGTTTTATTTTATTTATTTGGGTGTTCCCCAAACAGCTTGAGTTATATGCCATGGAAACCACAGAGCAATGTGCCTTTATGTTTATTTTAAAGGGATAGCTCAACCTTTTGGAAAATAAGATGTTCCTACTTACCCCTAGTCAGACAAAACGATCGATATCAATGTTATGATTGAACATCCAATTATGAGTTATTTAGGTAAGTAGGTAAATGCAGCCTAGACTAGCAACAATGTCAGCTAGTAGTATCGGCTGGCATAGCTCTGTACAAAGTGACTACATACACCTTAGAAAAACTCAAAGCTTTGCTAAAAGAGAATAAACAAACAGAATAGTGAGACAGAGACACACAGGGAGGGAGCGAGAGAGATAGCGAGAGAGAGCGAGAGAGCGAGAGAGCGAGAGAGCGAGAGAGCGAGAGAGAGAGAGAGAGAGAGAGAGAGAGAGAGAGAGAGAGAGAGAGAGAGCAGCACTGTCCCCTTGCACTCTTGCTCCAGGACCTGAGCATGAATCCAGCTTTTGTGATGCTCTTGCCACTTCAGACCCAGAGAGCCACACACACAGAGACGCAGAGCGAGAGAGAAAGAGAGAGAAAGAGAGAGAGAGAGATTCAAGTATACCAGGTGCGTTTATCAGGTGATGTAGATTCAGTCCCAGCCAGAAAAGATCCAAAGGCATGCTGAGTCAGCCAGTGACACATCTCTCAGTGACGCAAAGCACATCGGTTATCTAACCAGCAAACACACACACCAGATCTGTTACCTGACCACCTAGTGAACCCAGCAAACACGCACACACACCACATCTGTTACCTAACCACCTAGTGAAACCAGCAAACACACACCACATCTGTTAACTAACCACCTAGTAAACCCAGCAAACACACACCACATTTGTAACCTAACCACCTAGTAAACCCAGCAAACACACACCACATTTGTAACCTAACCACCTAGTAAACCCAGCAAACACACACCACATCTGTTACCTTACCACCTAGAGAAACCAGCAAACACACACACCAGATCTGTTACCTGACCACCCAGTGAAACCAGCAAACACACACCACATCTGTAACCTAACCGCCAAGTGAAACCAGCAAACACACACCACATCTGTAACCTAACCACCTAGTGAACCCAGCAAACACGCACACACACCACATCTGTAACCTAACCACCTAGTGAAACCAGCAAACACACACCACATCTGTTAACTAACCACCTCGTGAAACCAGCAAACACACACCACATCTGTTAGCTAACCACCTAGTGAAACCAGCAAACACACACCACATCTGTTAACTAACCACCTCGTGAAACCAGCAAACACACACCACATCTGTTAGCTAACCACCTAGTGAAACACACACAACAATCTGTTAACTAACCACCTAGTGAAACCAGCAAACACACACCACATCTGTTAACTAACCACCTCGTGAAACCAGCAAACACACACCACATCTGTTAGCTAACCACCTAGTGAAACCAGCAAACACACACCACATCTGTTAACTAACCACCTAGTGAAACCAGCAAACACACACCACATCTGTTACCTTACCACCTAGCGAAACCTCTCCCAGCTATACATCACCATACACTGTCTCTCCATTCACGGAGAACAGAGAGCGAGAGAGAGAGAGAGAGAGAGAGAGAGAGAGAGAGAGAGGCTGGAGAACGAGTGTCCTTTCTTTAAAAGGAAATGCTGACTTAAAGCCTAGCAGCTCTGTCTGAGTCTAGAGCATTTGTTTTGCCATTCCATTAACTCAACCTCCGCTGCTAACAAAAGCAAAACAATTGCAAGTGTTACGTAACATTTAAGAAGCCTCTATGAATGAGAACTGTCATCTGTGCATCGTGTTGCTTTGTGGTGTTTCTTTCATCTTCTGTAATAACATCATACCAAAAGACACTGTAGTCTGTCCCTGCATTCGGTTGGATCATCATCACTCTATCATATTGGACTAGTTCACTTTATTAACCTCTCATCCCTTCTTCCTTCCTTCCATCCCTTCCCTCGCTTTCTCCCTCCTTCCTATCTTCCTCTATTTCCATCCTTCCATCCATCCATCCATCCCTCCCTCCCTACTTCATCCATCCCTCCCTCCCTCCCTCCTATTCATTCTTCCCTCCCTCCCTACTTCCCTCCCTACTTCCCTCCCTCCCTCCTATCCTTCCCTCCTATCCCTCCTCCATCCCTCCCTCCCTCCTCCCTCCCTCCCTCTCCTCCCGTTAGGTATGACCCAGGCACCAACACGTGGAGCGGGGAGGTTTCTCCTCTGAGCTCCCCGCGGAGCAGAGTGTGTCTTCTGGAGATGGAGGGACGGCTAATCGCCCTGGGGGGTCACGATGGGGTTGCCTGTACCAATGCCGTGGAGAGGTACTCAGCACTACAGAAACCCTCCCGCCTTAGGTTTCCCTGCTACGTGCGTTTCTATCAACGCGGTCACTCAGCACTCAGACAGGCTAGATAGAGAACACGCTGCATTGAGGTTTCTGGAAACAAGTAGCCTGCTTATTAGTTTGTCTGCCCACTGTGGGATGTTTCATTAACATCTGGGTGTGTTGTGTCAACAACACTCTGATTGAAGCTGTCAGGGATTTGGAACAACCTGTGTGTGTGTGTGTGTGTGTGCGTGTGCGTGTGCGTGTGCGCGTGCGCGTGCGCGTGCGCGTGCACGTGCCTGTGCCTGTGCCTGTGTGTGTGTGTGTGTGTGTGTGTGTGTGCTCAGATATGACCCACGGATGAACACCTGGACCAAGCTGCCCCCAATGAACCGTCGGAGAGCGGGGGCCACTGCGGCCGTGATGGGGGGTCACCTGTACGTGGTGGGAGGCACGGACGGAGAAATGCCCCTGGACTCAGGTAAACACACACCTGTAAGCTGCCTACCTAGACTCAGGTAAACACACACCTGTAAGCTGCCTACCTAGACTCAGGTAAACACACACCTGTAAGCTGCCTACCTAGACTCAGGTAAACACACACCTGTAAGCTGCCTACCTAGACTCAGGTAAACACACACCTGTAGGCTGCCTACCTAGACTCAGGTAAACACACACCTGTAAGCTGCCTACCTAGACTCAGGTAAACACACACCTGTAGGCTGCCTACCTAGACTCAGGTAAACACACACCCGTAGGCTGCCTACCTAAACTTAGGTAAACACATACCTGTAGGCTATTTACCTAGAGAGGAACACCCTGTCTGTTACTAGACTCAGGGAAACACACACCTGTCTGATACTAGACTCAGGTAAACACACACCTGTAGGCTGCCTACCTAGACTCCGGGAAACACACACCTGTCTGATACTAGACAGGTAAACACACACCTGTAGGCTGCCTACCTAGACTCAGGTAAACACACACCTGTAGGCTGCCTACCTAGAGAGGAACAACCTGTCTGTAACTAGACTCAGGGAAACCCTGTCTGATACTAGACTCAGGTAAACACACACCTGTCTGCTACTAGACTCAGGTAAAGACACACCTATCTGTTACTAAACTCAGGTAAACCCACAACTGACTGCCTTGTGAAACAGGACCCTGCTAGTCTAGTGCCATCACTCAGTGCACATACATAAATACTATGTGCTGATTGGATAGTCCTATAGGAAAGGTTCCGGGGGGTTTTGGTTGCCATTGACAACGGGCTAAACTCTTTTCTTTACAGCCTCTTTTATAAAAGCCTTCCTTCCCATCAATACATTGTAATCTAAGTATAATCATAAACAAATTAATGATAAAGAAATATGACCATGAAAAACCATCATTGGGGAATATTGTGGAAACATTGAATTGAATGCGTCTGTCCTAGGAGTTCTCTCAAGGCTTCTTCACACAGACTGATGCGTCAGACCTCCTCTTCTTCACTGTAGAAGGGTCGCAGTGTTACAGAAAAGACGATGCAGCGTTAGCAAAGGATTAGACACACACATATAATTCAGCCTGCAGTGCATTACACACACACACACACACACACACACTCACGACAAACACACACACACACACTCACGACAAACAAACACACGCACACACACACACACACACACACACAGTCACTCACGACAAACAAACACGCACACACACTCACAAACAAACACAAACACACACACACACAAACACACACACACACACACACGTATGGACTTTCTCTCTGTCCCCTCGTCTCGTTCCCTCCCACAGACTTTCTCTCCAGCGTTCACTTCTCTCTCTCTCTCTCTCTCTCTCTCTCTCTCTCTCTCTCTCTCTCTCTCTCTCTCTCTCTCCTTTCACTTCTCTCCCTCTCCATCATTCACCTCTCTCAATCACCCACAGACCCGCTGACACCTGACAGATTCAGATTCAGATTCAGATTCAGATTCAGATTCAGACTCAGATTCAGACAACTTTACTGATCCCAAAAAGAGTGATTCATTTGCAGCTTACCGAGCCCATACACATGACTTTCTCAGACAAACAAGTATACAGAGTAGTTATATGTCAGAGGCCAAACCATCCCCCTGGTTGTAAGTCTTAAGTCTCAGTGACAAGCTGTGCTGACATATCTTCTGTCGCTCTGTCGCCAGCTGGCAAAGGGGCGGGGTGGGGACTATGTAAGTGCAGACGGGGGTCAAAGGTCAAAGTCAACGCTTATCCCAGTCCCATCTTCTTGTCAATCAAAAGAATTAGACTCCTTGACTCTTGTAGTTCACTTCATATATGCTTTTTAAAATGATTTAGCATCTGTTATTGTTATTTCTGCTACCTGAATAAGGTTCTCTGAAGGTGGACTTTGTACTGCTATATGATACATATTTGTAATGCCATATGCTGATGATAAGCACTTAGATACGTCATTCACAAATATATGTATTATTATTTTTCTTTAATTATGAATGTTAAGGTATTAAGAAATGCTGTAAGAAATGCTCTAGAAAAGTTAGAAAAGAGAAAGAACTATTATTGTTATTATTGAATTTTTCCATCCCTTAACCTTTAACCTCTGACCTCCTTGGTGCCGTAGTGGAGCGTTACATCCCATTGGACGGCTGCTGGTGCGTGTGCCCGCCCCTGCTGTGTCCCAGGGAGACCCCGGGCTGTGCCGTGTTCCTGGGTCGGCTCTACGTGGCCGGGGGTCGGGACGACCTGCAGCTCGAGCTCAGCACTGCCGAGAAGTTTGACCCGGAAACACAACGCTGGAGCCCTGTCAAACCCATGAGGAGCAAGAGGAACCAGGTATGTGTGTGTGTGTGTGTGTGTGTGTGTGTGTGTGTGTGTGTGTGTGTGTGTGTGTGTGTGTGTGTGTGTGTGTGTGTGTGTGTGTGTGTGTGCGTGCGTGCGTGCGTGCGTGCGTGTGTGTGTGTGCGTGCGTGCGTGCGTGCGTGCGTGCGTGCGTGCGTGCGTGCGTGCGTGCGTGTGTGTGTGTGTATGTGTGGGGTTGTAATATGGCGGAGGAGGAGAGTGGACAAACGTTTTGTGTAGTCAATTTCTCTTGGTGATTTTAGCTCTTTATTTATTTTAACGCTTCATAAAGCCATACTGTGTGTGTGTGTGTGTGTGTGTGTGTGTGTGTT
This sequence comes from Galaxias olidus, assembly GCA_026901105.3. Lineage (NCBI taxonomy): Eukaryota > Metazoa > Chordata > Actinopteri > Galaxiiformes > Galaxiidae > Galaxias > Galaxias olidus. Next base: position 12,421 of record JAPMUY010001016.1, read on the forward strand.
GGCTTTATTTAAAGCCATATATACTGTGCATATTTCTCCTTTTAAGCTTTCTACTCTTTTAAAGTCCAATGGTGGACACGGTTCTTTGTGGCCTGTGTTTTGAGGGGTTCTTCTTCTGTTTCTGTGTTGTGCAGGTTTCTCTGATGGTCTTCAACGGCTTGCTGCTGGCCATAGGGGGCGCTGACGGGCTAACTGATCTAAAGACCATGGAGGCCTATGACCATGGGACCAACTCCTGGAGGTGAAACCATTTTGTGTCAACAACAAGCTTTTGTTGTTGAGTATAGTATTTATATTGTGTTATATTATATCTCTAACTATTATATCTGTGTCAACTCAATGTCTCAGGACAAAAAGTAGTTATATTTATATAAACTGATAAATATTTTGATATTAATGCATTTTATTTTTATTTTAGACACTTTGGAAGCATGAAGTCGAAGCATCCTGGAGGTCACGTGGCCTTGATTAAACCCTGTTAATGACCTTTGGTGTGAATGAATGGCATTCATTATTGACTGAATAAAAATATTATTGTATTGTGGTTTGTAAATGTGGTCAGTAAATTATGACAGGAGTTGGGAAAATAATGATGAACATACAGATCTTTGTTATGTGCGCAATTCCTCATCTACGATGGTTAAGAAAAACGATTTTCTCAGAATGCGTGGGAAGTGCGATGTGTGCGAATAATGACATCCAGTAGAGGGCGCTAAATATGCCATTAACAGTTAGATCAAGCCCTTGTTTAAGCATCATTAAGTACATCCGCTAGATGTCCTCTGCTGCATCTCAAGCGCAGTGGTTGTTTGTGACACAACCAGCTGATATATTTTTTTCCTGTGAACATTCTATATCAACTGTTAATTGCAATTGCAGAAATTTGCCGCTTAAAACTCTTACAGTAAATCAAAACTTTTGAAGCAACAATAAACAGTTTTTTGGCTTTCATTTCACACGATTTTAGTTTTTTTTTAAATGCGATATTTTTGGGTTTCGTGCATTTAATGAGTTTCGCAGCGTACTCATTAAAAGCCGCAAGTTTGAACCTAGCGCACATAGGAACGACGACCACGGAGATGATGCAGAGAGAGAGTTGATGCCTTCAAGAAGTCTTTGGAGATAGATATTCTCCACAGGTTCCCCTCGTCCTGCCTTAGGACAGAATCCGATGCCAGTTACCCAGGAAGGCGACTCTCTTGAGGGGAACTCTACACCATCAGTCGCTCCTCAATCCCACGGCGCTGCCGAAGCTCCGGCAAAAATGTGCAGCGAATGTTATACTAATAAGACGTTTGTTTATGACGATGGGACAGCTCACGACCCCACACCCAGGTAAAATTCAAACACAGATAGTTTCATTATTAGTTTTTGTTGGGGTAGTTTGGTTTGTTTGACTATATGGAGTCTAGTGTTTAATTTAAAAAAACAAAACGGAACTCAACACAGCACTGATCATTTGTGAAATAATATAACATATAGGCATTCCATTTCATCACTCTATATTGAGCTATTTTTAATTAGAAGAAGAGTATGTGTTTAAGTGAAACAATATTATTTTGTTGTCAATAAAGGAGTTGAGGGATTTGCAGTTTTCGTTCCACTGCCAACATTGTGGAAGGAGATGCTTTCACCCTCGTTGTTCCTGTCAGTCTCACAGAGAGAGAATGTGTGTGTGTGTGTGTGTGTGTGTGTGTGTGTGTGTGTGTGTGTGTGTGTGTGTGTGTGTGTGTGTCGGGTTTGAGTGAGAGTGCACGCACGCAGCCAGCACAGCCTTGTGTTTGTTTTTGTGATATTCTCTGTGATGCGCTGTGTGTGTGTGTGTTTGTGTGTGTGTTGTGTGTGTGTGTCATGTGTGTGTGTGTGTTTACACACTTCTTTTCCCATTGTTGTGTTATCATTCAGCCAGCGTTTTGCCCAGGGCTGTGAGAGATCTCTGATATGAGGGCAGATGGGAGCCGCAGTCTTTATCTTTAAACCCTGGCTGATGTGGCCCCTGTGGCTCGGAGGTTCTAGTTAGTTTGACACATCCTCTCCCTCTCTTATCTGAGCGAAGTTCAGTCTCGTTTGGAGTCAGTCTGCCGTGGTCATCGTCAGGGCTCTGCTCTGTTGTAGTCACAGAGAGACTCTCCCCTGTATGTTTAAAATACAAAATGGAGACTGGCCCCCGCTGTTAGTTCTGTTTAACCCCCGACAACCTCGCAGACTTGTCCATTGTTAAGGGAAACTTTGTAGTATATGTTAACATCGCAAGTGTTTTTTCTTTCCTCTTTTGAAACAGGGAACATAAGAAAAGTAGAGCCGCTACATACGCTGTTGTTGTTGTTGTTGTTGTTGGGAAGGTAAGAGGTGAGAGGACAGAGACCTCTGTCCAACAGTCCATCCTCTGTTGTAGTCCCCATGCAGGAGTTTAATTTTGTACCAACGTTAGGGGTGCTACGTTGTAACGTTAGGGGTGTAACGTTAGGGGTGCTACGTTGTAACGTTAGGGGTGTAACGTTAGGGGTGCTACGTTGTAACGTTAGGGGTGTAACGTTAGAGGTGTAACGTTGGGAGTGCTACATTGTAATGTTAGGGGTG
>JAPMUY010001017.1:0-20000 GCA_026901105.3 Galaxias olidus
AGCAGTTGAGCCAGAACTGTCACTGCTTTTTATCACAATATTACGCAAGATTGCCAGATCTTCTGAGATTATGTGTTTTGTTCTTTTTAGTTTTCCAATCAGATCAATGGCAGATTAACTGAGACATTTTTGCCGTTTTCAGTTGCACTTGTGGATGTAGTTACCACTGTTTTTATCCTTGAAATATACTTGATAATAAAGATAAGCATGAGAAAATGTACATAAAAAAATAAGAGCATGGGCTTGAAATGTACATATTACAATAATAATATTAGAATAATACACACATACATATATTATTAATATCCATTTACATAGCTTTTATTGGTATTAAAGCACCCCAGCACACAAAAGCACAGATAGTCCGAAGTTACAAATAGCTTGAGAAGAGAACTATAGGTTTATCGGATGTTAAAGCGCAGTGACATATTGGCATGCACATGTTTAAATTAGTTTTTATGTTGGCATTGATTAATTTTAACATACAGCCACCTTTATTCATTTAATTAATAACAGTATTCCTGCCTGCAACTAATCTACAATATAAATGCCTATTGTTTAGCCATAGGAAGTGTATTTTATTACAGTAATCAGATTGCAGGAGCGAAGCTAAAATATCAATGCAGCCAGCAGGACCACATTCACCAAAGTGAACTGCCATATCACTGATAAAAGCAAACATTTCAAGTGTGATATGTTTAAAGTGTTAGCAAAATGTTATGCAAGCATGATCTGAATAAACATGACACTTTCTAGTGGTAAATTAGGCTTGAGCTGGAAATTAGGTAAACCCCCAGCTTCTACTGGATTTACAGAGGTTCTGTAAAACCATAAATCCAGTACCCTATTTCAGTTTGATTCAACACAAGATACAAATGTTTAACATGTGTATTCCCCTGAATAAACCAAAAATAATTGTTGAGTATCTGTTTGTGAATGAAACAAATTGATTACATTACATAAATGTACATTGTTCAGGCCTAAACACTAGTGATAACAGAACCAAAACAAACACATAGCAAATAAAGAATAGTTTAGCAATAGTCCATAGAGATAAATTATTGCTTAGCTACTAAATCAATGGATCAAATTGGGTCCTATTTAGAAAATAAATGTATCTGTTCACCGAACAATCATGGAAGCACATGGGAATAACATTCTATTTTAACAAACCTGTAAGGTGGATTTTGGCCTCTTGCATGTAAACATTACAATCTAGAACCGTAGGGGAAATAGGAGTAATTCATGAATGTATGGGCTGAAATTATACTGATTAAATTACTTAAGGTCTGAACATTATCTGCAGGTCACTACAATACACATCTCTCCTGTTGCAAATAACTAAGGAAGCCACACATCTCTTTGCTGCATTTGAGTCATAATCTGCTCTCCAATTGTCTAAAAACTCTACGGTTCTTGCAAAATGATCTTTGATTGCTTCAATAAAAATTTTTTGGGGAAGTAAGAGAAAAAGGAAAAATGGAGAAAAAAAGTGTTTTATCTGCACTCATACTCTACACACGCGCAGACGCACATAACCCTAACACATGTAACGCCTACCTCTTCCAAGACAAACACGCCCACACACACACACACACACATTAAATCACCATTTTAGCTCCGGCCTCTCCCCTCATTGCAATGTCAGACCACCAGCATCATAGATGACCATGGCGATTGTAGGGGTGCACGAGGAGGCTGCACTGCATTTTCACTGACTCATTGTTATAACTTACTTTTATGATTCGTATGATTGTAACACAGCCATTGGTTGCGACTTATGCATTTTTTATACATTTTAAAAAAAGTTCACAATTAACATGTCCCTTTGAATGCATCTTGTGAGTAATCACTAGAATGTTAGGCAATTTGACTGCAGGAGGTGTTACCTCCTCTCCACCAGTAGGTGGAATGTCTAAAACACTTTTTTTCTCCATTTTCCTTTTTCTTTACTTCCCCAAAAATTTTTATTGAAGCAATCAAAGATCATTTGCAAGAACCGTAGAGTTTTTAGACAATTGGAGAGCAGATTATGACTCAAATGCAGCAAAGAGATGTGTGGCTTCCTTAGTTATTTGCAACAGGAGAGATGTATTGTAATGACCTGCAGATAATGTTCAGACCTTAAGTAATTTAATCATATAATTTCAGCCCATACATTTATGAATTACTCCTATTTTTCCGGTTTTAGATTGTAATGTTTACATGCAAGAGGCCAAAATCACACACAGGTTTGTTAAATGAATGTTATTCCCATATATTTCCATGATTGTTTGGTGAACAGATACATTTATTTTCTAAATAGGACCCAATTTGTCCATTGATTTAGTAGCTAAGCAATAATTTATCTCTATGGACTATTGCTCTTTTGACTAAGCTATTCTTTATTTGCTATGTGTTTGTTTTGGTTCTGTTATCACTGAATGTTTAGGCTGAACAATGTACATTTATGTAATGTAATCAATTTGTTTCATTCACAAACAGATGCCTCAATATTTAATTATTTTGTTGGTTTGAGGAATATTATTCAGAGATTGCATGTTAAGCATTTAGCTATTTATCTTGTGTTGAATCAAGTTTGAAGTAGGAACACTAGTTTACATGGTTTACAGAACCTCTGTAGATCCAGTGGAAGCTGTTAAAAAAAGAGGTTTACCAATTTCCAGCTCAGAAACCTAATTTACCACTAGAAAAGTGTCATGTTTATTCAGATCATGCTTGCACTGGCGATCTATTTTGCTAACATAGTTTAAACATGTCACACTTGAATGTTTGCTTTTTATCAGTATTATGTAGCAGTTCACTTTGGTGAATGTGGTTTCATCTCTTGTTTGCATTGATATTTTTAGCTTCGCTCACACGGCACTGATTACTGTAAATAAAATACACTTCCTATATGGCTAGGGCAATAGGCATTTGTGTTATTGGAGTGTAGTTGCAATATGACAGGAAGTACTGTTGTGAATTAAATGAATAAAGGTGGCTGTATATGTTGCATAAAACTAATTTAGACTTATATGTGCATGCCAATACTAATGTCACTGCGCTTTGACATCCAGTAAACCTATAGTTCTCTTCTCCAAGCCTTGGTCCAGAGACACTTTGTAGAGTTTAGGCATTTGTGTGCTTCAGTTTATCTGTGCTGTGTAACAGGTGCTTTTTGAGGTCACAATAAAAGCTAAGTGTAAATGGATATTGTGTGTGTGTGTGTGTGTGTGGTGTGTGTGTGTGTGTGTGTGTGTGTGTGTGTGTGTGTGTGTGTGTGTGTGTGTGTGTGTGTGTGTGTGTGTGTGTGTGTGTGTGTGTGTGTGTGTGTGTGTAATATGTACATTTCAAGCCCATAGGCGTACTCTTATTTTTTTATGTGCATTTTCTTCATGCTTATCTTATTATCATTATGTTTCAGGATAGAAACAGTGGTGGCTACATCCACAAGTGCAACTGAAGCCGACGAAATGTCTCAGTTGTCTGCCGTTGATCCTCTGATGATTGGAAAACTGCTAAAAGAACAAGAAAGACACATAATCTCAGAAGATCTAGCATTAAATCTTGCATGATATTGTGATAAAAAGCAGTGACAGTTCTGGCTCAACTGACGCCCTAGGTGAGACCACATAGAAACAAACGCCCAATGTAATTTTAGGATGAGAGCTAATTTATCTAGAAGAATGATCGATGGAGACTACCAACTATTTTATAATCAAGATGGGACCTACCTCCTACCTACCTCCCGCAAATTAGTTTTTGCAGGGTGGGACGTGTGGTTTTCTACGGAAGCCCTAAACTGCCATACATTCATTTATTTTATTTACTCTGTTTTCCCGTGATAACGAATTCATTTCATTTTGTTTTCTCGAGATCTCGAGTTATTTATGTCCGTTTTCCCGTGATAACGAGTTAATTAAATTTTGTTTTCTCGAGATCTCGAGTTATTTATGGCCGTTTTCACGTGATAACGAGTTAATTTCATTCTGTTTTCTCGAGATCTCGAGTTGTTTATGTTCGTTTCCCGTGATAACGAGTTAATTTTATTTGGATCGTTATCTCGAGATCTTGAGAAAAAAATATCCCGTTATCTCGGGAAAACAAATGTATTATTGTGAGATAACGACATAAATAATTCGAGATCACGAAAAAACTGTTTTATTAACTCGTTATCGCGGGAAAACGGACATAATTAACTCGAGATCTCGAGAAAATAAATGTAATTATCTCGTTATCACGGGAAAACAGAGTAAATAAAATGTATGAATATATGGCAGCTTAGGGCTTCCGTAGTTTTCGATAAAAAAAATGAAATATAAAAATATACGGAACTTGCACACGGCTCATTCACTGACGTCGTGGAGGTGTGACGTTTGTAAATCGAAAGTTAACGTTTGGAAAACGAAACTTACAAAGTTATTTAGGCCTAGGGGTAGTATCACCAGAGACCTGGACGCACACATTCTATTTTTTCCCTGGTTGCTGTAAATCTCACTATAACTCGAGCTGACAAAATTTCTCTTAGGTCGATAACTATGGGGGCTGCTGAAACCAAAAATCCCTCAGATGAAGGACCAAGCCTACGGTCAGAAGAAAAAATGTCATTCCTTCATGTAGAAAATGAAGAAAATACAACTTGTGGTACGTTTTTGTTCATTAGTGCGGTGATCTTCAGTGGTTCGCAACCTTTTTCAGGGCTGGGTGAAAATGTATGTAGCCTATGTAGCGCAATTGCAAGTGCTATTTTTCATTATGCAACATGGGACTATACAAAATTTTGCTTTTAACTTCGAGATTCAGGGTGATGATGCTCATCAGCGTTGGATATAAAATACATGCAAAAATCCTAGCAACCCGACATCACTACAATGTAGTTTCTTACACAGCATTCGCATGCATTAAGTAGACAAGAGTTCTATTTATTTAATCTGTGAGTTTTGGCTGCGCATGTTTTGCGCAATTCTGCCGCGCTCCTCGTTTAAATCTTGATTATCTCGATGTAGGCCTAACCTTTTAACACAAGGTGCAAACACATTAACTCTCTCGAATTAATGGAATCATTTAATCACCCAGCCCTAGCATAATATGCCTATGCCTACCCCTGGTTGAGAGCCATATTGATCTATTCTAGTGTTTAAAAATAATACCAACTTGCTTTAGTTAATACAAATAGTTTGAGACTCTTTATATGACATTCATTGTGTTTTTATTTAAATTGTTTACCTCCACTTACCATTTTAAGATGGGAGTGCTTTGATGTAAAAATTTTGACTGACACCAAAAGTGTTCATTAGCCTAGGTTACTTAGCCTAGGCAGCAGTGTCCTAATTTTCCACAGAGGTGTTGCTGAGTAGACTATAGTCAACTGCAGTAGACTGCTGTTGGCAATGGGTACGTTTTAATACCACTTTGGTGAGTTATTCAACTCTTTATTTGAGCACTTATCTTTAATCACACAGTGCAGGAAACATACCCATTGCCAGGTTATTACCACATATACAGTGCATCCGGAAAGTATTCATACCCCTTCACCTTTTCCACATTTTATTATGTTACAGCCTAATTCCAAAATGGATTAAATAAAAAAAAAATTCTCAACATTCTACATACAATACCGCATAATGACCAAGTGAAAAAAGTTTTTTTGAATATTTTGCACATGTATTAAAAGTAAAAAAATTAAATATCACATGTACATAAGTATTCACACCCTTTGCTGTGACACTCAAAATTGAGCTCAGGTGCATCCCGTTTCCACTGATCATCCTTGAGATGTTTCTACAACTTGATTGGAGTCCACCTGTGGTAAATTAAATTGATTGGACATGATTTTGGAAAGGCAAATACCTGTTTATATAAGGTCCCACAGTTGACAGTGCATGTCAGAGCACAAACCAAGTTATGAAGTCCAAGGAATTGTCTGTAGACCTCCGAGACAGGATTGTATCGAGGCACAGATCTGGGGAAGGGTACAAAAAAATGTCTGCAGCATTGAAGGTCCCAACGAGCACAGTGGTCTCCATCATTCGCAAATGGAAGACGTTTGGAACCACCAGGACTCTTCCTAGAGCTGGCCGCCCGGCCAAACTGATCAATCGGGGAGAAGGGCCTTGGTCAGGGAGGTGACCAAGAACCCGATGGTCACTCTGACAGAGCTCCAGTGTTCCTCTGTGGAGATGGGAGAACCTTCCAGAAGGACAACCATCTCTGCTGCACTCCACCAATCAGGCCTTTATGGTAGAGTGGCCAGACGGAAGCCACTCCTCAGTAAAAGGCACATGACAGCCCGCATGGAGTTTGCCAAAAGGCACCTAAAGGACTCTCAGACCATGAGAAACAAAATTCTCTGGTTTGATGAAACCAAGACTGAACTCTTTGGCCTGAATGCCAAGCGTCATGTCTGGAGGAAACCAGGCACTGCTCATCACCTGGCCAATACCATCTCTAAAGTGAAGCATGGTGGTGGCAGCATCAAGCTGTGGGGGTGTTTTTCAGCAGCAGGAACTGGGAGACTAGTCAGGATCAAGGGAAACATGAATGCAGCAATGTACAGAGAGATCCTTGATAAAAAAACCTGCTCCAGAGCGTTCTGGACCTCAGACTGGGGCGAAGGTTGACCTTCCAACAGGACAACGACCCTAAGCACACAGCCAAGATAACAAAGGAGTGGCTTTGGGAAAAGTCTGTGAATGTCCCTGAGTGGCCCAGCCGGAGCCCAGACTTGAGCCCGATTGAACATCTTTGGAGAGATCTGAAAATGGCTGTGCACCGACGCTCCCCATCCAACCTGATGGAGCTTGAGACGATCTGCAAAGAAGAATTGGAGAAAGTGCCCCAAAATAGGTGTGGCAAGCTTGTAGCGTCATACTCAAGAAGACTTGAGGCTGTAATTGCTGCCAAAGGTGCTTCAACAATGTATTGAGTAAAGGGTGTGAATACTTATGTACATGTGATATTTTACTGTTTTATTTTTAATATATTTGCAAAAAATTCAAAAAAACGTTTTTCACTTAGTCATTATGCGGTATTGTGTGTAGAATGTTGAGGAATTTTTTTTATTTAATCCATTTTGGAATTAGGCTGTAACATAATAAAATGTGGAAAAAGTGAAGGGGTATGAATACTTTCCGGATGCACTGTATCAAACGATTATTTTCTGGACATCTGACCTAAGATATTTGCATAAAATCTGCTGAGAGCAACCACAGTCACACAATCACAGTGTCTTAAATAGTATATACGTACAGTAATGTGAGATCCAGAGTGATGCAACTATATTAGTAACAGCAGATGGATTGATATAACTAATTTAAACAGGCTACTTGTGCAATTGTTTAACTTTAATCTGAAACAATCTCTCTTTAAGGAGATGCTGGACTGAGGATTGTTCTACTTGGAAAGACTGGGGTGGGAAAGAGCAGTGCAGGAAACACCATTTTGGGTTGTGATACATTTGATGGAAAATGTTCAGCTGCATCACAAACTAAAGACTGTAGAAAAGAAGAAGGCAATGTTTGTGGGAGAAAAGTTACATTCATAGACACTCCGGGGATCTTCGATACCAACAGGTCTGATGAAGATCTCCACTCTGAATTGGTGTCGTCTTTAACTGACTGTGCCCCTGGACCCCATGCCTTTTTACTGGTGCTCAAAGTAGAAAGACACACAAAAGAAAGCAAAGCAACAGTGAAGAAAATAAGGGAGCAATTTGGAAAAGATGTCTTCAAGCATACTGCCATACTCTTCACACACGGAGATGAACTAGAAGAGAGAATGACCATTAAGGACTTTGTAGCTGAGGAAGAAGCGAAGGCTGGATGCCCAAAGAACAAAAAGGAAGATGACCTGAGCAGTTTGAAAGCCCTTGTTCAGGAGTGTGGAGAGAGAGTCCATGTCATTGACTGTAAGCGCTGGAAGACTGAACACACTGAGTTTGGTGAAAGGCTGGACCCGCTCCAGCAGATGATGCAGTTGATTCCAGGTGCTGATGAGGCTTCCATGGAACAGGTCAACAAATTAGCTAATTTGATTCCGTCCAAGTCTGAGGATGATGTTCACACCAAGAGCAATAGAAGGTACAGAAGTAACAATTTTCAAATTTCTGAACTCATGACAACCATTGATGCCATGGTTCAAGAAAACAAGGGTTTTTACACCAACCCGACTCTGGAGACGCTGGCTAAAGCCATAGAAATAGAGGTAAAAACAATCCAGGCGGAGTTAGGAGAGGCAGCAGAGAAAGAGGATATGTCATCAATAAAATGTCGAGCCAGAGAAAGGGTGAGAAACAAGGCACTGCGAGTGCTGTCAGGTGTTAGTGTGGGGATGCTGTTGGGCGCCTTTTTTGGCGTGGCAGTAGGAGCCACCATTCCTGTGATTTTAGCAGCCGGCCTTCTGAGTGGAGTAGCATCTAAAGCAAGCATGGATCTCATGAAATCAGTTAGAAATGGAACTCCACTGGCTAGTGCGGCGGTGTTGGTAGTAGGCTCAATGCATAAAGATATTAAAACGGCCATAAAGTTGGGCATAGCAATTACCAAAGATGTAGCCTACGTGGTGCCCACAGTTAGTAGAGTGGGAGCTGGAGCAGCAACAGGGATTGTTGGTGCTGAGGCAGGAGCAACTGCAGGGTCATTAACAGCAGAGACAGGGGCAGTTGTTGGGGCTAGACTAGGGACAGGGGCCATCGCTGGTATAGGAGTTGGAGTAACGGTAGGTGTTTTGGCCACTGCCGGGGCTATAAGAGGTGGGATAGTTGGAGACAAAGCTGCAAAAAGATCTGATAACCCAGATGAAGCAGCTAAGAATGCAGCAAAAGCTGTCATCGAGGATTCGGGGAATACCATTTCACAAGTTTGGAACTTTACTCAAAGGCCATTCCAACTTAACTTCAAACAGCAGCACCAGCAATATTATAAGCATGGGCATTACGATTAATATGTACACTACTTCTTAAATAAAAAGTCAGATTATGTCAGAATTGAGAAATAAACAATCGTTGCTTGAATGTTGTTTAATTTTGCTTAAAATGGTGTTAATGTTTATGGATGTTGTGGTACTGTAGTGTACTTTAATGGCAATGTTTTCCATGAATTCATGTCCTGGTTATCAAAATATTGTGTGTCGTTATTGACCTTTAGAATTTACTATGGATCGTTTGCAAATTTTGCATTGCATGTTATCTACGGATGATAAACGTTGTTTCAAATCTGGTTGTGAAAGACTGATTAAGTATTTTTCAAATCCAATAATTCTTTTCATTATCATTCAGCAAAATAAATTGTTTTGCTTTCCATTTTAGTGGCTGTAGTTGTCGTACTGTAATGTTCCTTAAAGGCTGTGTGTATTTTGATAATTTATCTAAATAATGTAATTTACATTGATAATCAAAGTCTTTATGCATGTATATATAATTGACCTTTAGAAATGACTACGGTTGCAAATATTTGCAATGACTATGTTATTCAACTGGTGCCAATTGTGTAAATTGAAGTTGCAAAAAACAAATACACATTTTTCAAATAAAAGAAATGTTTCATTGTCATTCAACAAAATAAGTTGTCTTAGTCTCCCTTTGACTGGAATTCAGCCCGTAGTGATGGCATATGTCTGACAAGCATTAGCAGACTTCTGATGTTGGACCTTTTCATGTCTCCTTTAAGAACTAGATGAGCTGAGGATTATGCTGTTGGGAAAGACGGGTGCTGGCAAGAGCAGTTGTGCGAATACCATAATGGGAGAAAAAGGCTTCCACACATCATGCAGCCCACATGCCGACACCAAAAAATGTGTGACTAAAACCAAAGTTCAGGATGGAGTCCGCGTCACTGTCATTGACACACCAGGAATCTGCGACACAGATCGATCTCGGACGGAGGTCAGAGACGAGATTCTGTCCGGTTTCAAAGGCCGTAGCAACGGGCCTACCGTCTTTGTTTTGGTGCTGCGAGTTGGTAGGTTCACCGAGGAGGAGAAGTCAGTGGTGAAAAGTGTTCAGCAGTGGTTTGGAGACATGGTTTTCAGTTACATGGTTCTACTCTTCACACACGGAGATGACCTGGAGGATGGAATGACCATAGGAGAGTACGTTCACGAAAACTCTGACCTGCGAGAACTGGTGGACCTCTGCAGAAACAGGGTCCATGTAATTGACAACAAGTACTGGACCTCACAATATCTCTCACAGAATGTGTTGTACAGCTTGGGGCACACAACAGAATCTTTGCAGAAAGCCAAGAAATTTCAATGCATGCTGCTAGCTTTTGGAAAGTCTGATTTGATCACGAGTTTAGAGTCAATAGTTGATCAGCAGCAGATGAACCAGGGACCAATAACTGGCGAAGCAATTAGCGGGACAGAGGAGACCAGAAATAATAGCTTTCAGATTAAACAGCTCATGACAACTATAAATAAGATGGTAAAGGAGAACAGAGGTCATTACACCAAAGCAGAACAACCATGCTGTATTCTGTGAAAGAGATACGGGTCTTAATTACTGACACTGCCGTTCCCCTGTAAATGTGATATAATATTAATATTATGTGTGCCACTGCCAAAAGGCAACCTAACATGTCAACAAAACCACATATAAAGATAAGGCCGGCTGGCTTTGTAAATAAGCATAAAAAAATGCTAAAACGAACTTACTTTTGCCAGGCCCTTTTACATTAATCTTTTTATGCTTTATTACATCATATTTTTGGTTTTTATTTATACTGCAGGCATCTCGTTCATGGGTTTCATGAAACCACTAGATGGCACTGAATACATGCAGGAAAGTCAATGCACTGCGGCAAACCCCAATATTGACATGCTTTCTAAGCATGTCCTTTCAAGGTGGAAAAGCAGTTTTGGCTCTGGCTCTGGCGGATGTTGTGTATGTTTCGTTTCACATAGTTCTAGAGGTCAACTCCCTGCTGGTCCCTTCATCTGCAACAGGCTGACACACCCATGCTTTACTGTAACTCACAAACTGCCAAAGCAGGATTCATTGATTTGCAGAGGTATTTTCATGATCTCAAAGTTCAAGGGTATGCCATGCCATGGAAATGAATACGCCCTAATTGGATTTCATTTTTGGTGCAGTGGTTTTTGCCTTAGTCATCACTCTAGCAGATGTTGCGTTATAAGGAACAGTCTTAGGAAATAGACTTCAGATTTACTAAAGTATTGAATTATATGCAACGAATTACACAACATCATACAACTGACTTAATATTTGAAAGGAGCTTACACTTTTTACGAGTATTGACTACACAACACAAATAAACTTGAGAATATCCTTTTGTAGAAAAACTACTTTCCAGGCCAGAAAGAAATGCACCATGACAAACCACTTGGAACTTCTTTTTTTTTTACTTAAAAAAGATCAAAATAATGATGCACAATTTAAACCAAACCAGGACGCCATTTTAATTTGAGTTTTACAGAAGTACATATGGCAAGACCAAAAGGCATGGCCTAAATAGTTCAGCTGCTTTGTCCTCTCAAAGCAACAAGGTCCCTCGGGCTAGAGTGTGGAACAGGGGCAGGATGGGCAGGAAAGACAACAAAATCATCCAACGTCATTTCCAGTTTGTGTTGAAACGAAACAAAGAACGAGTTAAAGTATGATGCAGTGTGTCCTATTGCAGCCCAAAGGCCCAGAGATTGTCCTTACATTACCAATGAGAGAGCCGTTAGTAAATGCAGTTCATGAGTGGTGTAGAGATTCTGCTACAGAGTCCAGCCTGCTGTGGTGCAGACCAGACCAAGGATCCACAGTGTTGCGACCAAGAGGGGCCAATTGTCTGACCATGGCTTAACGTACAAACAGTGTCTTCTTCAGAATGTTCAGTACGCTACAGGAAATTGCACTAACTCTTAATGTAATATATAGCGCCCGTTGTGGTTCTTGTTTAATTTCTTCTCCTCATTTGTCCAAACACATACTGTAATCATCTAAATGATCTACTCGGATAAGACAACTGCACGGTCCACATTTAAAACCCGGAGACTGACTAATTGCTTAGTACAAAAAAATAGATAAAATAACAAAAAAATATAGTCTGATTTATCCGCAGAAACTTGAGTCATAAAGCTCTGCCTACGAGACACTTTCTTGTCTACGACTGCACAGTGAGGGGCTTGGCTTAAGGGAAGGGGGCAGGTTAACATTCATTGCTGAATATATATTTTGTGTAAATAACAGGTATCTGAATTTTTGGGCAGTTGATACCCTTCTTAACTTGAGAATGTATGTTCTTTTTCTGTACACTATGTTGCAAACATACAACAAATTAAATGCTGCTATACATTTCTTTTTGTGTACAAATGGCGTCATCTTCTCCGTTATTGCGATGAATTATTCCTTAAAGATGGTTACAAAAAAGAACTCTTTCTGTCCACTACTGTATCTGATATTTACATCTGTTTAAAAAGCAAGCATGTTATACAGTCTTTTCTATGTACAGCAATATTTTTTTCTTTAGTTTTTTTTCACAGAATATACATATTTACTTATCTTCACAGTTTATTTATTATATAGTCATTATCAATAGAGTTATTGTTGTTCTTACTATATGTATATTATCATCTCCCTTGTGGCACCAGGGGACAACTCCCTCAGTGTCAGTTATTGATATTCAGTGAGATTGTTGTCTAACTTGTCTCTAGAGCGCTGCTCATGTCTGGTAGCAAATACTGTCCATTTTGAAAACAATCTTGACTGTGATTCAGTTGGCCAACTAAAAATAATCCAAAAATGCACAGTTTGCGTTCAAGTGTACAGTTTTCTGGTCTTCCCTTATTTATTATCATATTTTCCCTTTTTTTCTGCTCTTCACCAGTGTGTGAGGTGTGGTTGTTGGCACAGGGTCTGATGTGGTCATCTCCATTGCACCCAAGTCACCTGAATTCCAATGTGTCATCGCTCACATAGGCAGGTCCTGGATCATTCTTTCCCACAGACGTCCTTTCCCTCGGATTCCCCAAGGACCACTTTAATTCCCCCCTAGTGTCTCATTTATGTAAGCATCAAAAAAGGTACTCAATACTAGTCCCTCCATCCACTGGTGGTGTCCGGTTGGGCATGTTATCCTGTGTCTTGTGGTAGTTAATGGTGGTAGTGAGTGTTGTTGTTTTTTTTTTATAATAAGGCACTTGGGAGGTTTTTGGTTTTCACGGGAGCTCAGAGGAGACCAAGGCCAGGCCGGAGCTCTGGCGGAGCGGGGGACCAGCATGGACAGCCTTGGGACAGTCGGGGGTCAGCACGCGCCCGTTCTCCCCTACACTGCCCGTGATGGACAGACGGGCCTTGTTCCTCATTGCCTCCGTAAACGTCAACTGAGAAGAGAATGGAGAGAGCGATAGAAAGTGGACGAGAGAGAGAGAACGGTAGAGAGAGGGAGAGAGAGAGGGAGATGAGAGTGCGAGAGAGTGAGAGAGAGAGAGCGTGTAAGAGAGAGAGAGGATATCATGTTACACGTTATTTACTTGAGGTTAAAAAAGTTGGCAGACAGACTAATGCGTGCACGCAGATGAGGCACTATAGATTAACCCTCCCTCAATAGCAAAAACCTACATAGCACGTTAGTCATCACAATACACGGAATTAGAGCCAGTCAATACACTTAATGCCAGCACCTGAGCACATTGAATTCACGACGAGCATAGTTATTACAGAGTGGATGATGGATGGGCTGTGGTAGGACAGGGAAGCTGACCAAGCAACAGTCAACGTTATGAAGAGAGAGCCCTGAGCATCCACAGGGGAGACATAACCACAGCCGAGACACACTATCACTGGGCCCAGACATCTGCAAGTCTAATACCTGTGGACCTGGGGGAAATATCCAGCGAGAAGACGCCCCGATCAATAAGCACTTAGAGGGCCAGTTAGCTTACATTTACTTTACCCCTAAATTGTATTTGGACATGTGGCACATGTGTTTATCTGTCTTGTATTTGCTGTGGGATATTGGTTCATAATGCATGGCTTAGTGTGTCCTGATGCAGGTTGTGGTGATTGTTGAGGGGTTGTGTTTTCACGTTAAGATATATTATATTGGGACTCGGTATTGCTTGTAGCTATACCCTGTGTTGCTACACGTGTGTTTGGAAATAGGCCACAACATCACAGTCTATAACTAACAAAATGAAAGCAGTGGAGGTGATGGCGTAATGACTTCAAATATCCTAATCGTTTTTTTTGGGGGTGGAGTCAAGCTACAGGGGCTGAACAGGACACCACAGGACCACAGACGGTTGGACGAGAAAGACAGGAGAGAAAGAGACAGATAAAGAGGAAGCATGTGCCACTGGTCACAGTCACGGAGCACAGAAAAAGCTAGCGCCTGGATAGAAGAGAGTTCACTTACAGTCCCAGGTCAAGGGTCTAGCCTGGGGAGTAGGCTCCTACACACCGACACTAACTCATCAGTTAACATCGCCATCGCTCCCATACCCGTTGAAAACTTCACTAAACGGGGCTAAGTTGTGGGCGCTCGGCGGGGGGGTGAGCTCGGGGCTATGGCTTTGGCTGGGGTGGGGGCTGGGGCTAGGGCTGGGACTGGGGAAGGGGGTGGGGAGGTGTTGGTGTTGGTGTTCAGACGTCTCCACCTTCATTCTCTTGGCCTCGTTTCGGGACTTGTAGCAGAACTCGATAAGGGCCACCAGCATGGCTAGACCCAGGCCCCCCACCAGGATGTAGAAGACCCCCGCCACGTTGCTCAGGCTCAGGGCCTGCGAAGACTTGTCCTGGGGGTCGGGGACGAGGGGGGCAGGGAGACAGAGCACACAGGCAGTCAGAGACAGGGCAATGGTGGGAGAACACATATCAACTCACACACTCCCACACAGCTACAGACACAGACTGGAACACACACGCATACCGTACAAACACTGTTCATATTTATATTTAAACATATAGAAACACCAGGCATTTCCACAGACAAACACATTATTTAACACAGAAACACACAAATACAGACCAATCAATCACACACGTAAATGTTCCGCTTGCTACCTGCCCTAACGTTGTGCTTGGTGGCCATGCCAACCGGTCTGATCTCTCACTGGTGTGACTTCAGCCGTGTGACAGCAATCGAGCAGAAACCAATTAGCTTGTTGCACTAATTACGCTCGGCTGTTTTGATCAGGGCCGCCTGTCACTCAACTTTCAAGTGGGCCTCCTGCCCTCCGCTATCTGTGTTTATGTTCTGTAATTAGACCCTGTGCTTTCACTGGCGGTCTTGGGTGCCAGCTAAATACTTTTCCCCCGACACAGGAGTGGCCCTGCCTCTCCGCTAATCTGCATCAGTTAGGTTACCCGCATTCTAAAATGGGCTTTCCGGGGAATGGGTTCAAGTTAAAATGCAGTGCACAACGACTGCCTTAGTCATGCTTCGTCTCCCCTGCAGGTGATGTGATGTGAATACAGGCTCATTCAAAATGTGCCGCGATCTCTCCATCTACAGGGCTCCGTATTAATTCCTCTCGTGGAGCCGATCAACAAGAGACTGTGGCTGTGGGTTACGCGTGCTGCTTTGTCTGAAGCTCTCGGCATGCTTAGCTACTCTAAGTGTCAGCCTGGATCAGCTGTTGTGTGTGTTGATAAAATTAGACGCAGTCAAGCGAAAAGTGATGTCGTAACAGGAAGTGCACACCAATCACACACATATCATTACACCTAAGTGTGCTCTTTAAGCCCCTGTAGAGCGGCTGTGTTGCTAACCTCTAGCGCTGCAACATGCCTTGCATGGCGCTGTATCCCAAGTCTCTACCTCTGTGTCTCTACAACTGTGTGTGTGAGTGTGTGTGTGTGTGTGTGTGCGTGCATGTTTGACTCATCCAGCTTACTGCTGCTATACAGGACTGCCAGCATGAGTGTGCATTGAGACAGTGAGTGCTCCCAGACTGGTGGAGACTGACCTTACTTCCCGAGTCCTTGGGTCCACACTCTCCCTTATCGTACCACCATTTGTTTTTCAGTTTGTCTAAGACGCCTGCTTCACTCAGTTTCAAAACGGCAAGGTTTACGGGAGTTCTTCGATACCCAGAGTATGGGGAGGGGGGTGGGGAAAATAACATAAATAACATCATAGGACATGTTATTTTATGTTATTCAGTCAATAAGAAGCCCAACACGAGTAGCTCAGTACTCTTCACAAAGTGACGAAGCCGGGCCCCCACTTGGACTACATGTCTCTTTGCCCATTGGTCGGGAGTGGACGTTGGGGCGGTCCTAAGGAGCCGAGGGGGAGGGGCTGAGCTAACAGACACATACATGGAGCCCCGGCTGCATCGCTTCCTGGAACGGGCCCATACTGCCAGGGCCTATCTCACAACAAGCACCGGAGGCCATTACTGTCAACACAGAACTATTGGCTAAAAACATACGGCAGTGAATGTTGCTGCAACCCTTAAGCACCTCATATATTGGTTTGTCCCTGGGACATGCGTCAGACATTTTTTCTGAGACAGTGACTTGCAACTCTTTGTTACCGACTGAAATACTCGGAGCGAATATTTTTGGTTTGACAGTAGTCGCTCTCCCCTCTTTCGGGACTACAATGTGCCACACAAGTGTCCTGTCGGCATCCTATTTGTCGCCCTGGCAGATGCCTCCGTTACCACGGGAACAGTTTTACCAGCATCATGGTCACCGGGGTGACATAGTGGCTAACCTTCTCGCCACCGCCTCCGCTGCCACACTCTCCTTTGTCGTACCACCACTTGTTTTTCAATTTGTCCAACAGGCCTTGCTCATTCAGTTTTAACACTGCCAGGTTAACTGCGCTTCTTGAAAACGATAAAACATATTTGGTGAAAGGGTGAGTATGCTGTCCAATTGGGAGGGTGGGGGTGGTGGGGTGGGTGGGGGGAGGGAGGGGGTATATCATTAGGAGAGGGACATGGGTGAAAAGGTGTGTTAATGCTAACTATCAAACCCCGCCCACCCCACGGGTTTACAACCAAAGAATCAAACAAACAGGGGCCAAATCTCTCTCATGTCTGTAGAAAGGAGCTCCTAAGGACTATTGTTGTTGACTTCAATTAAAGTAACATTTCTGCCAGTATCCATAGTCCAATTGGTTATCAAAGCCAGTTCTCCAACCACATCAGACGCCACATTTCTGAAGTGTTGCTTTAAAGACTATCTTTACAGAATATCATGAATTCTGTAGATGTAACCATGAAAAAGACAGAATTTCATTCCCAGAACTTGCTTACAGGTGTAACTCAAATGGTGACGGAGAGAGATGTGACTGTGTGTGTTCCATTCCTTTTCAAACATTTGCATCAGAACAAAACAAACCAACAACAATAAAATGGTCAGAAATGTAAACATCTAGCAGTATGACTAACATCTCTATACAATGCTGATGAAGAGAGAGCAAGGTAAAAAAAACTGTCATCTCAACTGGTCACAAACTAGTCAGTAAAGCCATGTAAAGTAGCGGTTCTGACCGACAGCCTTGCCCGTTCTGTAAGCTGGTGGGTTTCCTTGGTGATATCAGGAAAAGTGACTGACAGAAAATGATAATCCCTTGAAAACAAGATGGCGGCACAAGGAGGGACTACCGTGATCTGTCAGGGACTCTTCTTGGCCAAAGCCATGGGGAAAGCCTGCACCAGGGCCTCTTAGGTCAGCCCACCACGTGGGGCTCCTCTGACGGTAGCACTGGCAGTGGAATTTACAGACAAAAAGGAGAGGAAGTGGACATGTGCTTCGTCTTCTCTCACCTAGCATCGAGGGGGTTTTCCATGGCGAGGGAGCGCAGTGGGAAGGATGACAGGGTTAGTTGTTTTAGCCAGCACAGCACTCCTAAGTCCCCTTTTCACCTGAGGCTGTTCTACAATGTCAAAACAGGATGCCAACAGGCATGTCCGAAAGAAAGACACTGCCTGGATCGGTGTACTAGTTTTCCCCATACAACGTGGGTTCTTTGGCTTACTATTCACTCACACCTGTGAAGAAACGCTGGGCAATCTGTTATCGGTTCTCGGGTCGAGCTTGCCGGACACACACACACCACAGTCCAACACCTCCCCAGCCTCCCTTCCATTTTTCAATTCCTTAGCTGTATGAGCTTGCTGGCATACTTTGATCGATGAGTTTTTTTTACTTAGGGCGAGGTGAAACTGCAACTCTCTGCGGTGATGATATTTTATTTCTTGGCAGGTCTGTAAATCCCACTGTGTGTAGAATGTAGGGACAGAGTCTGGCAGAGTCGGACAGGACTGAGCATTCACATGCCTCTAAAACCAGCTCCATCAAGTCATACAAGTAACCGGCACCAACTAATTCCAGTTATTTGACAAACCAAAGTATAAACCCGGTATCGGATCCCCATTGACGGTTAACGGCATGAATCATGATAGGGTTTCTAGTTTCATTGCTAACGTAAGACATTTCCAGGCCAGTCAGGTGCACAGGTGTCTTTCCAAACATGCCATTCCAACAGTAGCCATAGCAACGCAGGAACACGAGCACAGCACATTTACCTGGCATGAAGAGCTGGAAAAAAACACACACACACACACCCCGTCACCAGACACCCAGCAGGCATGCAACAGACCACGCACAAATGTAGGAAGCCATCTACCTCTGCCTTCAAAACACGGATGGAAAAAAATCCCAAACTAAGCAATAAGCGGAAGAAAAGAAGACAGAGCAGGAGAGAGAGAGAGTAGGAAAGCGAGAGATACAGAAAGTAACAAAGAGAGAGAGAAAGAGAGAGAGACTCAGAGAGATACAGAGAAAGAGAGATACACAGAGAAACCGAGAGAGAGATACACAGAGAAACCGAGAGAGAGCCACAGAGAGAGAGAGACAGAGAAACAGAGATAAACAGAGAGAGAGAGAGATAGAAAGAGAAGGCGGCACGCCAGGGAAGGTGGAATACCATAACAACACGTAGGACATATTGTTATACTACTCCACCCACCTTAACTGTGAACCCTTGGGGGTGGCCACTCCGTAGCCTTTGGAGTCCAGGTTGCCGCCCACTTTCATGGTGTCGCAGGGCTTGCGCTGCTCCGTGTACTCGTTCATGGTGGACTCCAGCAGGAAGGCGTACTTGCCCTTGGACTTGCGGACGCGCGCCACCCCCTCCGACGTCCTCTTGGTGAACACGGTGGGCTCGGCGGACTTCATGTAGCCCCACATCTTCTCGTAGACGGCGATCTTTGACCTCTGTTGCGGGGGGAGGTGATGGGAGTTGTAGTTTTTTGGGGTAGTTAAGGGGTTTCGATGGAGAGAGCACGGCCGTGCACACATGAGGTCAGAAGGACAAAGAGAGTTAGATTAGGTGGCACTGCACTGGTGGGTGAATCGCTAAAACAAAATAAAAACCTTGACTTTGTCAACAACCACTTTAACAGGACTACTTCGGTGTTTGTTCTATTACCATGTAAAGTGTCTTTGGGCGTTTTGAAAAGCGCTTGTAAATAAAATGTAGTATTACTTGACATGTACTGTAGACCAAACTTACAGGAACAACATAAGTGGAGTGAGTTTTTAGCTGCACCTAATCACGGGAGCCATGTGAGTAAACCTTCGGTACATGATGTGTCATTCATGTGTCAGAGGTGGGCTGGGCAACGTGCACGCCATATCCAGTATCAGTGTGTCCCCACCCTGAACCGATACCGGCTGGGCGCCACCCTAGGGCCTCCGCCTGTTGAGTGGTGCAGTGTGTGTGGGTGTTCTCTGTGGGAGCCGTTCAGGCCCATCCTGCTCACCCGGAAGAACTCTTTAGTGGAGCCCGAGTCCAGAGTGCCGTAGGCGATGTCTGTCTGCTTGGCCAGGTCCTCGGCACTCTCGATGGGCGACACCATCCTCTCCACAGTCAGGAAGGCGGCCAGGTTGGCCGTGTAGGAGGAGATGATGATGAGGGTGAAGAACCACCACACTCCTCCCACGATACGCCCTGACAGGGACCTGAGGACAGGAGTCCGGGAACACAGGAGTGAAAGGAAGGAAGGAAGGAAGGAAGGAAGGAATGGGAAATAATAGTGGGGATAGTGGGGAG
>JAPMUY010001017.1:25000-35000 GCA_026901105.3 Galaxias olidus
AGAGGGATAACTTCAGGACCGTTTCGACCTGTCCTCCTACTGTGCCTGTCAATCAAAACCAATGGAGACCGCCCGTGTCACAGTTTCCATAAGGCCCGTTCACCAGGTTCCACTTCGTTATTGATGGGCGGCGGGGCCTCGTTCCAAATCCATCACAGAAACCCTTGCCCTTGTCACTCCCTTCCAAAAGCAGTCTAATCTCCCCGGTGCGGGGATTTGCATGTCCCCCCTCGTCACGGTGAACTCCCCGTCGAACCCCCCCCCCCCCCCCCCCCCCCGCCCGGGGAACTCGGGATGGGGCTTCACGGTTCCACGGTGAGTGTGTGGGACGAGGCCCGCGGGATTAGCAGTGACAGGTGTAGGGCGCGCCGAGCGCACTGGGGCGGACACACGCCTGCGCCAGGGCCCAGCAAGACGTGCCAGCCCAGCCCCGGCCTAGCCACGGCTGTGCATCTGAAGCCCTTATCGCTGGCACACAGGCACGGACGCGGAGGCGGCGACGGGTTGGGGGGTGGTGGAGGGGGTGAGGGGGGTTTATATTGCGAGGGGTGGACGGGTGGCTGTATGGTCTACCCACATGGGAAATAAGTGAGTGAGCTCTTTAAATGAGTGTACTTAATCAAAATCATAGGCCCACTATAGCTTCCTTTAGGGGGGCTGCTATAGGCTGTGGCGTGATGGGCACTATCATTTCGACGGCGCTCTAAAGTACCTTGGGGTCCTCCATCTTGTCTGCCCTCTTCTGGCACAAGTCGGCTGAAAAGACACAGGCTCGTGTTTGGTCCTGGGGCTTCCATGTCCTTCAATCTTAACCAACTACGAGATCCTTAAGGGCTAACGCCATAACGGCTGTGCGCGAACATGGAAAAGGCTTCAACTATGGAAACATTAATGAAGTTAAAGGCTGTGACAGAGACACATCTAGAAAAAAGCCAGAAAAAGCCGGACGGTGACTGAGGAGCACTTGAGAGCAGCGTAATGGCCTCGTGGAGGAGCAGTGGATGACCACAGAGCGTGCGACAGTCACGGTGGGATGGACCGGAGGCCTGCACTCAGACCGGGATGGCGTGATGCCCAGCACTCAGCGAAAACAACGTCTGCGTCCCGACTCTCTCTCTCTCTCTCCGCCCTCCTTCCCAGGTCCCCTGGACCCTATTTGCTCTTACCAACTCTGGTGCTTTTAAAATCTGTTCGGAGAGCAGAGCGCACGTCTCAGACGGCCAAAGGGCAGAGAAATAGGGACGCAGCAAACAGGATTAGATGGGTTTTTTTTGTTTGATGAACAAATGATACCACCGCTAACCTCGTGGCCCCGGGCAACAGATACACAGAAACAGGATGCACAAACAAAAGTACTTTGGCAACAACAGGGCGATACAGTGTGATCATGAACGTATAGGACGCTTCATTGAGTACAAGGCACAGAAAAAAGCACACAGACGTTATGTGCACACCCTGCAGTACACACAGGTTGGTGAATGAAAACAGAGCACGCACAAACAGTACACACGTTGCACTGTACCAAATTCAGACACACACGTTACACACATTTAAAGCACGAGCAGCATTGCGCTATAGTGCCAGGAATGGGAAAGGAACGGCACAAAGTGGGCAGTTATATCGTTGTAAAAACTTTACGACATCTTAATATTTTCTATGAATCTTTCAATTGGTAAACAGTATGTACTCTGTCACATTACTGTGGTTAACTTTAAATATATCGGCCAGCAAAGCGGTCGGTATGCAGGCTGAGAAGTGGAGTACAGTATCAGCCTATAAAGACTATGGGCAGTCAGTGAATGAAACATCCACTGTTGATCCACCATAAGGCATCGTAATCCAACAATTGATAGTCCATTAAGGAGAGTCATAAAAAGCCTAATTTTTAAGTACATTAAAAACAGACTTTCACAAAACAAATGCCTCTCTCAAGGAGCAATGGAACGGGACTCTTTGAAATGTGCAGGTAGAAAGACGATGCCATGCTAGCCTTTCTGGAGCTTTGAGTGCCTCAATGAGCCACTCTCTGATTCTGGCATAAAAGCAGGCCTACCTTATCTATGCCAAAGCCTAGCCTCTCGGCTTAGCCTGCTGCGGCTGTAGGGGCGGGCCACGGGCTTACCTGGGCGAGATGTCACAGCCCTGCTGCATGAAGGCGCCCAGGGAGAACCAGAGGGAGTTGAAGATCCCGAACTCGTTGGGGGGCTGGTCGCTGGGCGGACCGTCGGTGCCCTCCTCGGGCTCCTCGGTGTGCCACTCGTACGGGCTGAAGCGGCTGACCAGGAAGAGCACCACGCTCACGCCGATGTAGGCGAACACGATGCACATCCAGATCTCGTAGGCCAGCGGGTCCAGGAAGGAGAAGACGCCCGGTTTGGACTTCTGGGGCTTCTTGATCATGATGGAGATGCCCAGAGACATGAAGGGCTTGGAGAAGTCGATCACCTCCTCCCGGACCAACGTGATAGTCAATGGGGCCACAGCGATTTCCGCTTTCTGAGGGGCCCGACGGCAACAAAGGAGCGGGGTAGAGAGAGAGAGAGAGAGAGAGAGAGAGAGAGAGAGAGAGAGAGAGAGAGAGAGAGAGAGAGAGAGAGAGAGAGAGAGAGAGAGAGAGAGAGAGAGAGAGAGGGGGAGAGAGAGGGAGAGAGAGCAGAATAGGCTTTTATGTGGCATATGGAATGACAAATCCTTGATGTAAAAAGAAAAGTTGGATGAATCATAGACAATAATATAGAAACAAGTGAGGCAGGAAACTCCAAAGGTCCCACTGTCACCCTTGACGACCCATTTGTTCAGTATCTATAATTCAGCCATCAATATCCCCCTCACATATCGACCCCCGTGTCAATGGCACACACAATCATCGCAACCACCAGGCTCTCATCTTAAAGCCTCTGCCATTTTACTTTGCCATTTTGTCCTGATTGAAATGTGTCTAAGAAGGATACATTGTAGAAAGGAAAAGAAAGATTTCCAGTCTCCTAATCCTGGAAGGGCTTAATTCAAAGGCCGACAAAGTCACAAGGATAAAAAACACAGCTGGAGAAATATGCTTACAACACAGGAAGGCAAAAATTGGTTACAACCGTCAACGTCTGAGGGGGAGAAGGCAGTATTGCCTGGCTGCAAATCCACAAACTAGATTATTGTTAGGGACCGAGCAACACTTTCGACCTTGCCCAGGCGCAACGGAGCTTAGGCTTAATCCAAAAAAAGAAAGTTCTAAGTTTTATTACAACAAGTCGACGTGATGAGAGCAAGGACGGCGGGGAGAAAAACAGACCGTGTACACTTTCTCCCCTCCTCAGCATAAACGCTGTAAGATGACAAGCCCAGTGCGTGGAGGAAGTGCGTTGACAGAGCCGGCGGAAAAAGACAGACCTTTAGGAGGTGGCTGTCTTCCCATGGCCGCCGTCAGAGGGTGAATGGTCACTAAGCAAGGTCTTTGACTGGAAAGTGCTGACAGCTAAGCCCCTCAGCTCTGCACTCTCCTTCAAGCTCTCTAAGCCCACCCCAAACACACACACACACACACACACACACACACACACACACACACACACACACACACACACACACACACACACACACACACACACACCGCACACACACACACACACACACACACACACACACACACACACACACACACACACACACACACACACACACACACACACACACACACACACACCGGGACTCACGTAGCACTCTAACAGAAGCACAGGGTTTTGCACTCTCTCCCGCAACACACAAACTCTCTGTGAACAGTTCTGTCACATTGTAAATCAACAACTCTTGTGCGTCGACTGAGCTGTGTAAAAGACTCTCGGAGGTCCTTTAGCTCTCTTCACACCTAAATAAACCACTCAGTCTAACCCCTCCCTAGGTCCCGGCCACACATGCCACCCCCCATCCTCTCTTTGTCCTAGCACCTCTTTCTGCCCCTGGCCATTTAGCTCCATTGCAGCCGAACACCTTCTGACACCCAGCTTTCTGTCTGACCTGCACCACTTCACATGTTCCACTGGCTTGGTTTCCCTCACAGAGAGATGTCCACTCATACAACACAACACAACACTATATGCTGTGCCATCCATTCAGCCTCCTTTCCTGAATGTAATGTAACGTTAACCTTGTTTATAAAGCGCCTTTAAAAAAAATGTCAAGGTGCTCTGCCTGCTAAAACTTTAGAAATAAATGACAAAAAAAGAGAAAGAAAATTATAAAACCAAGTTACATAAAACTAACATGAAAACATAAACCATAAAAACATAGAGAAGCATTTCATAACCATACAAACAGCTTTCAATATAAACGTGTTTTTGAAAGCTTCTTCGTAAAACCAGCCACTGACTCTGCCTTTTTTTTTGAACTAACACCAGGCTTTACGATTCAGCCAATAATCATTCAGTCATCCAGTGACGGAGGTTGACTCAGGGCTCGTCCTCCATCCTTACCCCGTACACCAGCTCCCCGACCATCCCGTTCCAGATCTTAGTCTCCGGGTCCCTGGCGCCGTACTTCCCGTCCGGCACGATGGAGATCTTGTACTTGATGCCGATGTGCTTGGCAATCTCCGAGGCCAGGTCCACGCAGTAGCCCTCGTACTGGTCGTTGCCCTCGTACAGCTCCCAGTTCTTCTTCAGCATGACGTAGGGGCCCTCCTGCAGGGGGCGCCACAACAACCACAGGGGGCACACGTCAAACTGACACCCCACACACCGGTAGGCCAATGGCGGAGAGGAATGAAGCGCGGGGGAGGGGGGGGGGGGTTGAAGGGGGTGGGGGTCTGACGTGGCGAGGTACTGACGCATCCTTTTGGACGCCACGACAGATGAAACGCTTAGATTAGATTAGACGCTTACTAGACATGTCAGAAGATTGGACAGAATATTAACAATGTGTCGGGGGAGAGAGAGAGCGATGGAGAGCAGAGGAGCCCTGAAGAGCGTCTCAGACTGGGCAGCTTCAAAATCCCCCTCATCTTCACATTCTAAAACCTTTTAATAAGACAACGCTCAATATGTCCACTCTTCCGCTAAGGGCACACAATCAATCATTGGATCTGCTGTTCGTAAAATATGAATGTGAATGAAAGCCCATATTGCATTGTGGCTCAGGGCCGCCAAATGCATGTTGAGGGAGCAATCTATTCTGGAGATGTGCATGACACTGCCCGAGGCCAGGTAGAGCAGAGCTCGCACATTAGGAAACAAAAGAAGGCATCTGCTTGTGTTGGCCCAACACAATAAAGGCACCAGCAAAAAAAAGAAAGAAGAAGAAATACAAATAAAGACAAATAACAAAACGCAGCTGTGTAGTGTTTGTTAAAATCTGAGCCATTTCAGCGTGCGCTCTGCTCCTGAGGAGAAACGAGCACAGCCAGAGTCTAGTATATGACTAGTTAGGGCAGCGTGTAGCAGAACTGGCAGCAGCAGATTGGATGAAATGGCTGCGATAAAAAGATCCGGTCAAGGTTACAGGATTGGAACGGCAGCAGCCGATTTTTCAGGCATCGTCCACGCGTCCAAGCACATCATGGCTGACAGACTGGTCAATGATTTCATACACCTCCTCCTCTCAGCGGCTAATGAGCCTAATCAAGGCCAATTGGACACACACACACGCACACGCGTCCAACTGCTCAGGCTATCATACATAGGGCACCGTAGAAAACATTACATTAAACATGTATAGGAACAGGCAGTCGGGGAAGAAATTAAATAACAGAAAAGCTAACAAGGAAGAAACCTTATGTCCTTATGATGAAACATTGCTTTAACCGCTAGACAAAATGGGCCATCTAAAGTAAGTTACGCACAAGTATGCTGCATGTTTTATGGCCTGTAGACAATGTGTGGACAGACGATGTGTCTATATATGCAAACGCAGTGGTTTTTACAGAAGCGTGAGTGTGGTTGAGTAAGTGAGCGTGTGTGTTTGTGTGTGCGTGGCTGAGTGAGCGAGCGCGTGTAAACTTTGTCATGGACAGATGGTTTGACAGATATATAGTCAGCCTGAGGGGGTAATGCACATCAACATGATAGCCCATACTGTACAATAAATCGTGCACAAAACACTTTTTTTATATAGAAAAAGCCACACACATATAGCCCCCCCCCACCCCCTCACACACAAACACACACACACGCACACACACACGCACGCACGCACGCACGCACACACACACACACACACACACACACAAACTCTTATTCAAACAACTTCTCGCTGTGTCCCAGTCATCACTGACCACTTATGGCACAAATCAAACCTTTATTTTTCACTTGGCTGCGTGACATTCAGAAATTGAGCACATTTCAAGCATGAGTAGAAAAAGCCATTTGAAAAGAGCCAAGGTGCTCGGTGCGCCAAGCTGCTCCAAGTCCCCAGGATAAAGCAGTACTCACTGTGCCTTGTGTCTGAAATGAGGTTGGAATGGGAATTTGATGAATATGAGCAATCTTATGGGCACATCTCATTTCTCACGAGATGAAAAAACACACACGTAGGCACGCACGTGCTCGCTGCAGCGGCTATTTACTGTATGTGCATTTGTCTCCGCAGCACCGTTTCACATGCGAGGCAGAAAAACGAGCAAAAGCTGACGCACAAAAATGGCAAAAAGCTGCTTTCTGGTGGAACTGTTTCCACAGCTACGTTACTGACGAGGGGCCCCGATGTTAAGCGACGGTGAAGAAGCCTGTTTTCTGGAATGGGAAGATGAGGAACTAAAGGTGTTTATACTTGGTAGATAAATGAGTCATGAGGCCGCCACTTTGGAGTTCTGCTCCATACGACGCCTAAATAGAAGCCTGTCGTCCAAAAGAATTGCCTTTACACATTAGAACAGGTGCCACCCTGCCTTGCTGGTTTGCAACACGCTCCCTGTGGCCATATGGCGGAGCCTAGCGTTGACGGAAGGCCTTGAAAGCCTCGCGGCGCGCTCAAACAAACGAAGCTACCGGTGTGAACTGAAGCCAAGCTCGGTGGTGGCCAGCCGACGCTACGTTTCATCTCCTCCTCGGTTTGATGAGTACCAAAAAAACAACAACACACAGTTTCCTCCCCGCCCTTCCTCTAAGCCCTCTGTTTTCATATCGGGGCGAGGAACATTTTCATTTGTCAAAGTTTTTTTTTGTGCTGAAATGACACTTTGCTGGGTGAAAAAGAACCCCAGGTATCTTTCCCATCCAGGCTATGTTTCATCCAGAACCCTCCAACCTCCCCCCCCCCCCACCCTCCCCCCACTCCCTCGTGTGAGATAATATGTGTTGTCTCTCCGTGGCCAAACCCGAGTGTGATGGCACCAAGTAGACACTCCATTAGGTTAAATGAGACTAAACCAACACAATCAGGAGCACTATCGAGCGCAAAGCAGAGAACAGCAAAGCAGCAGCCCAAATGGCAGCCAGCACAGTTTAAAAGTCATATCATGCTCCATCAAAGCCTGGCGGGGATGAACGCAATGGATCATAAGAGCATTAGTCTTTTTAAGCTGTGTGTAAATCTCTTAAATACCCCTCAACTAACACACAGAGCAGGTAAACAGGACAGCAACGGATAGGTTTAGGGCAGTAAGAGTTATATTGTTAATTCTATTTAAACATACAGCTTTTCTCATCTTTAAGTTCAGGACAGAAAGCCCTATGAGTCCAAATCAAATGGCAAAATGTCAGATACCCAAAACTGTTGTAGAAAGACAGCACAGAAATACACAGCAGGTAGGACTCACGCACAAACATATGAGAGGGCCTGGTTTAGATGAGGGCAAAAAACAAACATTTCTTCCTCATTTGATAGAAAGGGATTCATTTTGTCCACAGGCAGTTTTCTAAATAAGGGTACATTTCTTGCAATTTGCAGCTCATTCCTCTCACGGGGATCATTTGGGCTCTGAGCAGATCCAGCTTGTTCAGTTTCCTAATAAGGTGTCCATTGCCACGGCGGCCATGTGTCTCCCGTAGCCCAGAAGTCTTTAGGGCTTCATTTTGGCTCTGGCTGTGTCCATTGGTCTCCCACTAAGAGCTTTCATTGCGGCTCTGCTCGTGTCCAACAGGGGCTCAGTTTCTTAAAATGGGGTTCCTCATCAGGGGCTGAAAAGAGGGAGGATTCTGCTGAGGTATGACTCTTCATTCCCATTGCTTCCCTCCTTCACTCACTCTTTGTTCTGCGTCTCCTTTATATACAGCAGTAAGCAACCTTTACTCTCAAAGACATAGGAGCTTACAGGTACAGTGACTCATTCACATGCATACAAAAGTCAGCCATTTTGAATGAGGTGGCGTGTGCCCTTTATTTTTTGGGTGCAGTGTAATGTTTGTAACAGGCTTATTGCAGTATCTAGAAAGAAAATACCAATTGAAGCTCATTTATGTGTATTAGAAAGCCCAGAGCGTGGCAGTCGAGTGTGTCTCTGTGCTAGCGTAAACCGTGAGCAGGTAGTTGGTGTGCAGTAGCACATAGTCTGACTCAGAGTGGCCACAGTGATTGGCAGGTATTAAAATGGAGGAGAAGCTGGTATTGCCACGGCTACAGCATGCAAGCCGCTTAGGCACTTTTCAAGAGGTGGGGGGGTGGGGGTGGGGGGGGGGGGGGGCTGGGCTGGGCTGGCACTTCCTTTCATTTACAATTACCGCTTTACAAAGACAGCACTATTTTGTGAACTGTACAAACCAGTGAATTAATTTGCAGTGCCAAATGTGTGTGAGTGAATGTCGAAGCCCTCGCTAGTCTGTGAGTTTGCATTAGCCCGCGGTGTAATACCCTAACATGTCAGTTAAAACACTAAACAATCTCTAGGGAACACATACTTGTGATGTGTGTAAGTTTGTGTGTGTCTGTGTATGTTTGTGTGTGTGTGTGTGTGTGTGGGAGTGAGAGAGAGAGAGAGAGAGAGAGAGAGAAAGCGAGAGAAGGGGTGAGTAAGCGTGGGAGTGAGCGAGTGGGGAACGGAGTGAGTTAGTGAGTGTCAGAAGCCCTTAGCGTTAGCCTCTTACCATAATTGTGGTGACGACGACGGTTCGGTTCTCCATGCCGGTGTCGTTGGGAAGCAGGGCCTGATCTTGGATCAGAACCAGCTTGTCTGCATCGTTCCAGTACCCAATCTGAGGAGAGGCGGGACACACACACAATGAGTCACAGAGGTACAGGCTGTGTGTATGTGTCTGTGTGTATGTGTGTGTATACGTGCTGTATGTACTTGACACATGAACAGCCTGCGTGCATGTCATCATGTCATGCCAGTGACGCGGTAGAAAGCCGACTCTACGCGCTCTCAGCCCCTTTAAGCTAATTTGTTTTCCATCCTTTTGCCAACGCTCAGAATGGGATCTCTACGGCAAACACGGCGCTCGTAACAACTCACTTTGTGTTTGCAGACCCGAGGTACTCGCCAGCACACTCTGATGGGTAAATTACCTGGTCAAAACAACTGTCAGACAGGAAGACCTGCGCTTGTGTATGTATTCAAAACAGAACCAGGCCTCACTGCGATGGCGAGTCGTGCTGTAAGGAAGACAGGAGGAGTGTGTGTGTGTGTGTGTGTGTGTGTGTGTGGGGGGGGGGGGGGCGTTAAAGAGAGGAGCCGTGGGGTGGGCCAGGCTTCGTCTCCCGTGTGTGCCGACCGGGGATGCAGGATGATTGACGAGCGGACGGCGAGGAGGGGGCAGCCCCCTCTGTGTCCTGACAGGACCTTAGCCATGAGGAGCCAGCCAGCCAGCCAGCCAGCCAGCCAGCCAGCCCGGGGGGGCAGGCTAAAGGAGCCCGCTGATTGATGACCACATCCCTCTCCTTCTTTACCTCCCTTCCCCCTTTCCCCCTTTCCCCGGCTCCGGCACCTCCGGTCCATCCGTCCGGCGGGGCACCGCTCCCCCTTTTCTCCACAGGCTCCCGCCCCATCCCTTTTATCTCCTTTCCATAACTCTTAGCCTTCTCTCCTCCTCACTCCCTCCCTCGTTCTTTATTTACCGGGGAAGAGACGGCGGCATCGCTC
>JAPMUY010001017.1:40000-52500 GCA_026901105.3 Galaxias olidus
TAGCATTCTTAATTACCCCGGCGGCGTGAATGACACCCCGGTGTGAGCGGCTCGACACCGCGTGACGGTTGCCCCTCCGTCGGTGACCAATCAGACGAGCGGCGCGTCTCAACCAATGACGAGGTCTCCGTGTCATCGGCGACGGGCGTGGAGACGCGAACGCTCGACAAAGGAGAGACAACAGCGGTCTGTTTTCTCCGGGACAACACGACGACTCTCGCTAACTCGCTCTCTCTCTTAGACACACACACACACACTAACACACACACACACACACACACACACACACACACACACACACTCTCTCTGTCATAAACACACACGCGCACATGCACACACACACACACACACACACACACACACACTCTCTGTCATAAACACACACGCGCACATGCACACACACACACACACACACACACACACACACACACACACACTCTCTCTCTCTGTCATAAACACACACTCGCACATCTCACACACTCTCTCTCACACACACAAACACACACACACACACACACACACTCTCTCTGTCATAAACACACACGCGCACATGCACACACACACACACACACACACACACACACACACACACACTCTCTCTGTCATAAACACACACGCGCACATGCACACACGCGTCACCCGGTAACAAAACCAGACACTGAAAGCTGACAGCTGCCTTGAAATCCCACCGGAAGCAGATGAATAAGGACGAGAATTAAACCGACATAATTTGTTTTGCATCCGTGATTAGCGGAGGGGTGGGAGCGGAGCGGAAGCCCACAATGAGCCTCCGACCTGCACTGAGAGACCATTTTCAGTGACGGAGAAACTCGTTTTCTAAGAACGATATCTCAACACGGCACGTCAGAAAGAAAAGGGGGATGAAATATATCCGTGCGTGTTTCCGAGTGACGGGAAAAAAACCTCCTCCTCGGAAAAGGCACCCAGGAACAACACAACACACACGGTTAGCCGCGTGACAGATGTCAGAGCGGAGATTCTCCTAAATAATTGAACCACGGCAGAGCCGCTGGTAGCCTGGGGGACGAGGGGATGAGAGAACCATCAAACAGAAGAGAGAGAGAGAAAAAAGAGAGAGAGAGGGGGGGGACGGGGACGGAGGAGGGCGCTCGTCCCGTTCCGACTGTGGCCGTGCCAGCCGACGCCCCGGAGGAGCCCCTCCGCAGAGTCAACGTGTGTTAAGGCGGGAACGTCTCGGCCTGCTCTCGACCATGCCAACCGAGCAGAGAACCCAGCCAGCTGGATCGCCAACGCCACCCGGAGGTCACCAGAGAACCCAGAGGAAAAAGCCTACCTATGAAGGTGTGTTGGTTATGGACGTTCCCCCGCCGTGGCGCCTGCCGTTACCTGCTCCAGCATGTTCTGCAGCCTCTCGGCCTCCAGGTCGATGACAAACTTCTTCTCCTGGCGCCGGTCCAGGTCCTCCAGCAGTCGGCGGTAGCTGGCGTCGTTGAAGTTCTCCACGCAGATGGCGCTCACCTGCCAGCTGTTCTGCCCCGCCTTCTCCATGATTGCCTGCAGTATTGCGTACCCTGATGGGCAGAGACACACACACGCGCACGCACACACACACACACGCACACACACACACACACACACGCACACACACGCACACGCGCACACACACACACGTACACACACACACACACACACACACACACACACACACACAGCACAAACAGGATCAAAAGGTTGTGATGCGTTAGCACAGACCTAGGCGCCGTGCCTCCATGTTAACGGGGGGAGATTTCGGAGAGCTTGGAGTCTACGTGGAGAGCCTTGTTTGTTTTCAGTCTTTTTTCTCTTGTCCCAGCAGGCTCCCAGCAGAGTGGTGCTCCGTACGTAGCCCTCTAAAACAGCGGCTTTCACTACCACGGAAAAAGAATCCTAACCCTAATTACAACACAACCCCCCCCCCCACCCCCTACCCCCGCCACCCCGGGTGGAGGTAAACAATGGGGACGTTTTACAGCAGAAACCCAGCATTGTGTCGAATCAACACGTCGACCGCAGTCTCACCCTCGAGAAACCCCTTCTCTGAGAGGAATGGGAGGGTGCCACGCGCTATGAACGAGAGGTACCACTTTGCTCCGGAGGGGGGGCCCGTGTCGGGGCTGTTTTGAGGTTGTGTACACACCGGAGGAGATTGAGACGAGGAGGGACTCGGGAGCGTGGAGGGCGGCTGTTCTCCAAGAGGAACAGATGTCCCCCCTTAAACGGCCCCTCCTGGTGGCCATCACAGTCTGGCAACCCGCCTCCCTCTGCTCCCAATTAGTGGATTAACCTGTGCTCTGGCAACCCATCTCTCCCTGCGTCCCGTCCTCCTCCCGTGCTCCCCATTAGAGGCCTGCCTGTGCCAGGGGGGACAGTTGCTGTCACACACCACTTCAGAGTCACACACACACACACACACACACACTACTTAAGAGTCACACACACACACACACACACACTACTTAAGAGTCGCACATGCCTACACACGTTCACAAGCAGGGGTAAGAGCCCTATCCTCAACAGACTTGGGTATCATTCATGGTGAAAAGAGTTTTTCTTTCAACCTCCACATTCCCCCCGCCTGCAGGCTAGGGCCCTGCGTGGTCCTGTAAGTTTGACAAAGAGGCTGCACCAAGGTTACGGGTGAACTTCCCACCCAGGCTACGCTAAGGACGAGGGAAGGACTGCACACAGGGTCCTTTTTTTTCTGCTAAAACGGCGAATAAAAAGCCAAGACAGGGATAATATTTTTTGCTGCGAGCGCCGTCCTTGACTCCCCGGTGTCGTGTCCCTTACGCGGCGCTCTCGGGGCCCCTGGCTAATGAACGCCGTCTTGCCGCACACGGTTGTAATTGCGTCTGCATTGTCGTCAGAGGGCCAGGTGCAGCCCCCCCCCCCCCTTCCTCCCCATCCCCGTGTCACAGGAGCACTACAATTACTCATCAGGGAAGAGAATCAGCCCGGTAACGATCGCCCGGGAAACAAACAACCCGACCGCAGCCATCCAGCCTCCTCCGCTGGAGACGGGCTACAAGGAGCGGCCGCACACGCACCCACACCCACAGGCAAACACGTGCCAGTCAACACACGATCCGTCTCACCCTCCTCCCTCCCCGCACTTCCCCTTGCCTGAACACAAACACACACATACCTATCTCTCGACTTTGCTATGTCGCAGCAGACACCCCCCCCCCCCCCCCCCCCCCCCCCAACACCCCACCGCACCACACACACACTTGTAACGCTGTTCTAACGATATGAAATCCCGTCAGGTCCCCCTCCACAGAGGGGCCGGGGCCGGCGGCGGCAGCAGCAGCATCCAGAGTGGCGGCCGCTGATTACCAGCCGATCGAGCTGCGGCCCCCGGGGCTGTGTGCGGCGCGGTGGCCAGCCCCAATCAGCGTCAGCTCCACGGACACAACCAGGGGGAGCAGATGAGGAGGAGGAGGCTGGGTGCTGCGCCGTCCACCTACACCAGGGGGAGGCAGCCCTGCCGGGACAGGACGAGGGCTGGGGGGGGGGGTAATCATCTCTGTCTCTCTCTCTTCCCCACCATGGGGGGGAAGACGGCAGTCAGTCACTCGTTTTGTCTGCCTCTCTCTCTTTTTTTTTTCCCTTTTTGTTGGCTGTTCCAGTCCTGGCTGTAAAACCCAGAAGTGAAGCCTAACCTTTTAGAGCGAGCCATTCATCATGACCTGTGGACCCCGTTGCTATGCGTCCGTCTCCTGGGGAGCCTTCACACTCCACTGGGCCTCGGAGCGGCACATCACATCACACCTCTCCTCTCCTCCCCTCTCCTCTCCTCCCTTGCCATCGCCTCCTTTCCTCTCCTCTCCTCCTCTACCATCGCCTCCTCTTCTCTCCTCCTCCTATCTCCCGGCTGTTTTCCCCTCTCTCTCTCTCACTTTCTATCCTCCTGCAGTCCGCTTTAGCCTCCTGCACCGTTTCCTTCTCTCCCCTCCGTTCCTCTCCTGTCGTCTGAATTGCAACCTGCCTTTTATGTCGACAGGAAGGAGAGTGGAGCATGTACACATTAAGAGAAACACAGAACACCAGGCTCACACACAAACACAGGACTCTGGCTCTTGCTGGAACGAACACACACACACACGCACACATACACACACACACACACACACACACACACACACACACACACACACACACACACACACACACACACACACACACACACAATCCTGTAGCCCCTTCCCTTGGCATGTTCAAGTCGTGGAGTGCGCACACTCTCGCAAACACACTGCACCGCACACACATGCAGTCATCCTCCACGGAGCGAGAGTAGCCCAGCGCAGCCCATTATATCCATGGTGCTTCGCGCAGGGACTCAGACTGCGCTCATTGACCGAGCTCATTCATGCGTAGGTTGATTCCACAGTCAATAGTGGGTGAATGCCTGGCTCTGAGTGAGAAAAAAAACCAGCCACCCCTGAGCCAAAGTGCTGCTGCTTCCAAAAGCCACTGAACACCATGACTGACACACACATCACTACACACACACACACACACGCAGGCACGCACGCACGCACGCATACACGCACACACACACACACACACACGTGCGCACACACACACACACACACACACACACACACGCGCACACAGACACACAGTCCATGGCAGCACTCTAAAGAAGAGCCCTAACGGCCTGCATCTAGCCAGTTCTAAAGGACGCGGGCTGCCGGCCAATCCCTCTCTCCCTAACAAGTTGTTTCTCTCATTGGGATTACGCGGCCATCCCTCCTGAGGTGTCTTCCTCCTCCAGAGCTGTTCCACTGCTAAATGCACCAGAACTACTCCGGTGCCACTTCAGAGCGTCTGCGAGCGAAGGGAAGTGGGAGGAACAACCTGCTCCGTTCATATTGCTAATGGTGGTGTGTTTGTTTTCCCCCCTTCCCTCCACTTCTTACGCCGGCGGTCGGTTTTTGAGTACCGCCGCTCCGCGAGGTGGGAGTTGCCGTGGAACGAGGCAAAGTAAAAAAAAATAAAAATATGCTGAGAGAATCTGAAAGATGATGGCTGAGCTCACAGCAATGATATTCCACTTACAGGGCTCTTTCCACCCCATTTCAAACCCAAGGGCCAAACATTTTTCACGTCGGGAAGAAAAAAACGCTTCTGGAGAAATTTCCTTCACCGCCCATCAGCTCAAAGCGTCTCTCCAGGCTCAGGCTGAAACAAACGCAGGGGAAACCGACGGAAATAAACAGACCTAGGGGTCAGGGGAGGCAACGGAGAAGAAACATTTCATGCAGAGATATTGTACATCTGAGATGAGATGACTAATGCTAAAAACGAATGGAGAGGAAAACAATTCAAATGCACACGATAAAAAAAGTCTGTCGAACTGTGTGGGATCCTGAATCTGCCAGGTCACCAGGCACGGGGACAGCTGCTCCAGCCCTCCGTCGAGCCCCGCCCTGCCCTTCTGCCCAGTGGAACCAGCGGAGGTCTGGCCCACTCCAGTGTGGAGCACCTGGCCGCGTGACAGCGGTCACGGAGACGGGCAGGAGCCCAAGCAGATGGCTGCTCAGTAGCTGTCCGTTCAGCACCACTGTGACCGCGGCGCTGCTCTGGTTCAGCACCACGACAGCTCCACAGCCTGCCCAGAAAAACCTGCTCCGCATGACTGCAGATGCCAAACCCTTTGCATAGGATAGTTCTGCTATGGATTTGGTAGTTCCTGATGCTGATTGTGGATATAAAGGCCTGCCTCTGTTTGTATGGTCAGGCTAGTAGGGTATAGCATATCTCAGCATTTAGCATGCAGCAGCTCTCTCCTCTCCTCTCCTCTCCTCTCCTCTCCTCTCCTCTCCTCTCCTCTCCTCTCCTCTCCTCTCCTCTCCTCTCCTCTCTCTCTTCCTCTCCTCTCTCTCTTCCTCTCCTCTCCTCTCCTCTCCTCTCCTCTCCTCTCCTCTCCTCTCCTCTCTTTCAGTCACACCTCCATGGAAGCAGTAACACTCCAGTATTGACTTCTCCTCGGCCCCAAGACATAGCCAGAAACGAAACAAAAACAGCCATTATTCCAGGAGCCCCTCCATTCACACCTGGATGGGTGCTAGTGGCGGGTCGCTAACCACGGCAGGCCGTTAGCTGACCAACCGGGAGAGGTCAGGACTGTGTGACTGTCTAGTGACTGTAATGGTCTCAGACCAATCCCACGTGGCAAGGTAAACAGATCCCAACATGTCAGACAGAATGCTGTGGATCTGTT
The DNA here is from genome assembly GCA_026901105.3 of Galaxias olidus. NCBI lineage: Eukaryota > Metazoa > Chordata > Actinopteri > Galaxiiformes > Galaxiidae > Galaxias > Galaxias olidus. Next base: position 46,248 of record JAPMUY010001017.1, read on the forward strand.
GAGAACCTTCCTGTTTCTTGTGTCTGTTTGGCTGACAAACGATGGTAATCATGTTACCCTATAGGAATTAGATCTCATGTCATTACTCAAAGTCTAGGCCTTTTTTGTATCCAATAAGTGTAAAAGCCTAAGTCTAGTTTAGCCACACCGTGTGGAACAGTGTTGAACCGCAGCCCGCCCCTCTCCCCCCATCGCCCCCTCCAGCGTTCAGAAGGTTCACTGTGTTCCGTCCTCTCTCCGGCTGCGGCGGCTACTCACCCCGGTCGGTGTCGTAGAGGAAGACGAACTTGTTCCAGTCGTAGTGGTCGAGCAGGGAGATGAGGGCGCCGCGGATGGAGGGCCGGAGCTGCAGGGTGAACTGGCTCTCGCCCTCCGTGGGGAAGCTGGGCGTGATCAGGGAGATGTGCAGCGCGCCGCAGAACGACGTCAGCGTGTGCACGGAGCGCTTGTCGTACAGGCCGAAGATGGCGAAGACGCCGCGGGAGTACTGGGAGCAGACTAGAGGAGACGGGGGGAGAGAGAGAGGGAAAGGGGTCGGGGAGGGTTTGGGAAGAGGGGGAGGGGAAACAGACAGGCAAAATGTTACTTTCGCTGCATGTGCAGTCGACAAACCCCTGCAAATTGGTCTAGTGGTTCAGTTTTTTTTGTTTTAGGAAAAATACCCAATGCGAAAACAAACAATTCTTTCTTCAAGCCACATTCCGTCTTTTCATCTATGCAGCGATACCGACGTTTACGACAACGCTGTTCGCCGAACAACCTCCCCGCGCTTCTGTCTCTTCCTCTTTGGTAAGGAGAGCTAATAAACCGACGGCGGTGTGTTGATGGGACGTGACCCCGGGGTTTTAGAAAGACGCCCCTGTTGTGAGGCTTCACCGTGCAGCACTCCGTCTCTCGCTTTAGGGACTGCCTCATTATGCCTGAGCCGGCTCCGAGCGGCACGCTGTAATTGCTTGTCCCCCCCCCCCCTTTCCCCACCCCAAAAAAAGAAAGAAAGAAAGAGAGAGAAAGGAGTGTAATGAGCGGTTAGCTTCAAGGCACGGGGAGCCAGAGAGAATGGCAAAAACAGGAACACGCGTTTTGAATTGCTCCATTGTTACGGGAAGGGGGAGAGAAAAAGTGGCGGCGCGTTTTGTTGTTCGGCGAGGCTGACGGACCCATTGTTTAGAGGTACAGTCATGAGTCCCTTCTCACGCTGTATTCACTCCCAATTCCAGTTCAGTTCAGAGAAACAGGGGGAGAGAGAGAGAAAGAGAGAGAAAGAGAGAGAGAGAGAGAGAGCGAGCGACAGAGAGGGAGGGAGAGAGATGGATAGAGAGAGAAAGATAGAGAGAGAGAGAGAGAGAGAGAAGGAGAGAGGGAGAGAGAGAGAGAGAAAGAAAGAAAAAGGGGGAGAGAGAGAAAGAGAGAGAGAGGGAAAGAGAGAGAAAGAGAAAGGGAGAGAAAGAGAGAGAGAAAGAGGGGGTGCAGACTTGGATGCTCTACACTCTTCCCATGCAGTGAGAGTAAAAACCCCACAACTATCTCTCCGCTGGCGTCTCCAGGAGCGGGGAGTGAACCGCTGGCACCGAGGCTCTGACTATCAGCACGGCGGCCCAGTCGATGGCCTCACGACCTCAAACACCGCATCCTTCTGCCCCACAACCCCCACTGAATTATCATTACACTACAGTATGCTTCATAATAGTGGGCCATAATTAAATCACTAGCGCACTAGACCGTCAAATCATTACGGCGTAAAGAGCAATAAGCAGCCAGCGCATTCTGCCTACTCATCCTCCTCTCCATTGGAGGCCGCGGTGATTGTCGAGTGCGTTCCATGCATGCGGCTATCGGAGGTTGACGTGATGGCTGACGTGATGAGTGTAATGGCCCACATGTGGGTAACATATGTTCCCTTTGTCCACACCTGCCGCCCTGCCGCAGGCACGGCTGGGCTAAAAGGTTAACGCGTACATCTGCAAGGGTGGGGTGTGTGTGTGTGTGTGTGTGTAAGTGTGTGTCTGTGTGTGTGTGTGTGTGTGTGTGTGTGTGTAAGTGTGTGTCTGTGTGTGTGTGTGTGTGTGTGTGTGTGTGTGTCTGGGTGTAGGTTGCTGCCTAAAGGGTCCCAGAGGGGGAGTCGAGCTCATCACTGAACCAAGAAAAAAGAGTCCACAAGCTGGAAAATGCTCGTGAATGATTTCCCCTTGTGTGACATGATGGATCATAAACACACAGTATAGACACAAGAAAACACACACACACACACACATACAACATACACACACACATACACACACACACACACACACACACACACACACACACACACACACACACACACACACACACACACACACACACACAGTATGTACTGTATACACACACACACACACACACACACACACACACCCATACACACACACACACACACACACACACACACACACACACACACACACACACACACACACACACACACACAATACACATACACGCACGCACGCACGCACGCATGCACGCACGCACGCACTCACACATGCACACACGCACACACACACACACACACACACACACACACATATACAGTACAGAATCACCTGCTGTTTCATTCACAATCCAACTGGTCCAATATACAACCAGCAACCTATCAGGGGCAGTGTGCAAACATAGTGGTACCATCAATCACTGTGCCACTACTGCTTTTATGGCCAAGCACACACACACACACACACACACACACACACACACACACACACACATACACACACACACACACACAGAAACACACAGACACACACCTCTGCTGCGAAGCTGTTAAAAATATACACACTCTGTTGAGATTCCTCCTGAGCCAGTTTTGTTTCAACTACAATATCAACAAACGTCTCATAAAACATTAGCTCACGGCTCCACAGTTTTACCAAGCTAAGCCATGTGCTATGCCGTTGTGGTTTATAGCCCATTTAGCCTACAGAAATGTGTGCACTATGTGTGTTTGTGCACATGCCCCGTGTGTGAGTGAGTGAGAGAGTCAGTGAGCGAGTGAGCGAGTGAGTGAGAGAGTAAGTGGGAGAGTGAGAGAGTGAGTGAGTGGGGGAGTGAGAGAGTGAGTGAGTGAGAGAGTGAGTGAGTGTGAGAGAGTGAGTGAGTGAGTGGGGGAGTGAGAGAGTGAGTGAGTGGGAGAGTGAGAGAGTGAGTGAGTGGGGGAGTGAGAGAGTGAGTGAGTGGGAGAGTGAGAGAGTGAGTGAGTGGGAGAGTGAGAGAGTGAGTGAGTGGGGGAGTGAGAGAGTGAGTGAGTGGGAGAGTGAGAGAGTGAGTGAGTGGGGGAGTGAGAGAGTGAGTGAGTGGGAGAGTGAGAGAGTGAGAGAGTGAGTAAGTGTGTGAGTGTGTCCGTGCCATGCGAGTGGAGCGCGACGGGTGAGAAAGGCTCAATCTGCTGGCTGGCCTGGCTGGCCCCTGCTCAGTGTTTGCTCCCTCCTTTGTCTGCCTGCGGAGAAGAAAAGCCACAGAGTGAATTACCGACAGGCCCGACAAGCTCCCGAGGAAAAGAGAGAGAGGGAGTGGAGCGAGAGAGGGAGGGGGGGGCGGGGGGAGGCGCAGAACAAAGCAATACTGTGGGGCTGATGCTTACGGCAATCAGGGAAGCAATCACCTTCACCTTAAAAACACACACACGCACACAGACAGACAGGAAGGAGTGCTCGGAAGTAAACAAGCGCACATACACCATCACACCCACCCACACACACACACGAACACGCACACACGCACGCGCGCGCACGCACACACACACACACACACACACACACACACACACACACACACACACACACACACACACACACACACACACACAGTTCCACACTGTGCCCTAGACCAGGCCTCCTGGGGTATAGCCACAGTCAGGCTGACCTCTTTAGCAGAGGCCATGTGAGTCAAACCCTGGTGGCACAGACACACAGCAGCAGCAGCAGCAGCAGCAGCAGTCCACTCACATGGCACTACTGCAGCGCAAGGTATTCAATGAGAGAGAGAAATACGTAGTATTAAAAAACAAGTGCATGTCTGTATTGACATGATCATTAAGACGATTGATTGCTTGATTGCTAATTGCATGTAGGAATGTATTCCTATCTAAGTAAGTGTCTAAGTAACTGCCACACTGCAGCGCAGACAGCTGGACTGGTACTGGTACTGGAACTACTGGTACTAATACTGGACTGGTACTGGAACTACTGGTACTAATACTGGACTGGTAGCTCTGCTCTGGCCTGAAAGTGACAAAGCAGCTGACAGAAGACAGACACTGTCTGAGCTGGCGTTGGTAAAAAGGACCCTCTAGGAACAGATGTTATTCATTTGTTTCCTCGCTGTTTGGAGGGGCGCTTTGTACACGCGACACACAGAGACCCTATACGGTATAAGACAGGCTCCCTCTGTGTCGAGGAGGGATGTCAAACCAGTACCCACCGAGAGCTAATGGGCTCATGGCGAGCGGGCGGGCGGGGAGGCAGGGCGAGGGCTGGCCTTTTAGACTCGTCCATTTTATGGCTCACCGGTGGTGACCCTGAAACAGCATCCGCTCGCCTTCCACTCTGCTGAGCAAACAGGTCAGCTCACACACACTGCTCTTCACACAATCAATGGCCCGCCATCTGTGTGTTGCCGTGGTGCGTGTGTTAGAGAGAAAGAGTGTGTCTCTCCGTGTGTGTGTGTGTGTGTGTGTGAGAGAGAGAGAGTGTGTATCTCCGTGTGTGTGTGTGTGTGTGTGTATTGTGTGCGTGTTGTGTCAGAGAGGGGCAGCACAGTAGACTCTCATCTATTATCCAACCGATGTAGCTCACTAATCCACGCTGCAATCCTATGAAACGACATCAAATCCAGTGTTCAACGTCACAAACCCCAACCGCCCCCCCCCTAACCTTACAGCCCATCGTGAACGCAGGCCATGAGGAGCTAAGCGCAAAAAAAAAAAAAAACCTAAAATAAAAACCCACACCCAACGCTTAACGGACCGAGGAGCCAATCCATTGGCACGGACAAGCCGAAGGTAAGGAGGCAGAACTGCCCAGTCGTGGGCGCTCAGCCTGCAGCAGGCGGAGGGCGGGGGGAGGGGGAGGGGAGGGGGAGGGGGAGGGCTGGCCAGAGGCTGGGGGGTGTTCACACAGCAGGTGACCCACCCCCCTCTTCCACCTGGCTGGTCCTGGCTGCTGAGCACCACTGGAGCCGCTCCACATATCGACCAGCCGCTCCAACAGCCCATCGCAACAGTTACCCCTCGTTACAGAGCAAAGTACTGTGACTCTTTTCCCCATGCTATGTAATATACAGTATATGTATATAAATGGCTCCCAACCAAAGATCATCCATTACTGTAAAGCACCTGGCTGTTTCACCCATTGAGCCGTACACATAGCTCTGTCCCTCTTATTTGTATGTAACAGTGCGAAGAAGCAGCAGTTTCCAATGTGCCGTGTGTGTCGTTCTCACTGCTACGTTACAGTGGGGCTCCACGTAGGAGCGGGCGGTCCGTCGTCGGTCGAGCGTTCCCCCCCCCCCGACGTGTCAGGCAACGTCACAGCGTAACAGCACACCCCAGCGGGGTGACTAGCTCCAGGGCCTGCCGGGGCCTGTGAGGCCCAGACGCCCCGGCGCAGAGGCACACTGTGTGCGGAGCGACAGGCCACACGATGAGAGGTAGAGGGGGTGGGAGGTAAGGGCCAGTGTGTTTGACCAGCCGTCAATGGGGAAATCAATGGCGGTCGATGCCGAGCCGCTGCTGGAATCAAGGGAACCCTTCCTCCCCGCTCTGAAGCCACCAGCCATTTTGAGGAGCACTGCAGCAACAGGGCTTTCTTCCTCTGCCTACTGGTCGGCTTGGTTTAGCGCTGCTTTTTCTCTATTTCCACAAAGCATTCAGCCCTACAGACTATATGAATGAGTTTGTGTGTGTGTATGTGTGTGTGTGTGTGTGTGTGTGTGTGTGTGTGTGTGTGTGTGTGTGTGTGTGTGTGTGTGTGTGTGTGTGTGTGTGTGTATAATGAGTGTTACGTTGTGTCTGGACGTACACTGATGGTGCGGAAAATGAAAGAGAGACAGAGAGAGAATGAGAGAGAATATAGAGAGGGAGAAAGAGAGAGAGAGAGAGAGAGAGAGAGAGAGAGAGAGAGAGAGAGAGAGAGAGAGAGAGAGAGAGAGAGAGACAGAGAGAGAGAGAGAGAGAGAGAGAGAGAGAGAGAGAGAGAGAGAGAGAGAGAGAGAGAGAGAGAGA